>JALPQI010013107.1:0-43035 GCA_025490895.1 Thaumatotibia leucotreta
TCAGAACCTGATAAAAGTCATTTCTCTATACAATGACAACAAACTTTGCACATATCCCATTCAACTACGCAACTAACATTGGCAGTCTTTAGGGACTTTAAGTCATTTGAATACAGGTCGTTTTCGACCGTGTTTACCATAAAGTTAGTCACATATACCGTTCAAGTCTTGTCACTAACTTGTAACATAGCCGTGTTGACTAGAGACCGAGTTAAGGATAACTTTTGACACCTTTGCCAGGTAAGTTAACTAAGATTTATTTATCTGGAACACGTAAAGACAACAAACTAAGTTAGGAGGCCGGCCACGTGATGTCTGAACTTCTGATTAAGATGTTGGCGGTGGCGGGTCGAATTAATACTTCAGAAAATATTGCCAGCCGGCCCAACAAGTTGTGTTTGTGAAGAAGTTGGTCCGTCATGTATTGTACATAATATAAGGCTAACAATGAGGTACACTTGTTGCATATACATTCGTAACGTAAAACAATACCTTTTATCTTTTCTTCTCTTCACGACAAAGGCGGGATTTTAGATTTGCGAGATAAATATCTATCGAAATAAATAATTCGCAAACTAAACTATTAAATATGTACCTACACTTGATGAATTAAAGTCCTCTTCGTTTAAGGACTAGCCATATTCGTAAGGTTTAATGTAGGTAATATTTGAAGTTTTTAGTTGGGTAATGAAACAATAGGTCATATTTTCATAATCTTGAGAGTTATTTCCTTGTCCGTGGAGTATCTTTTAGTGTCATTGTCCACGTTTCGCTACCATAGAGGGCAATGCTCCAGATGTACACTTTAATTGTTTAATTGACTTTAGTAATTCTCTCTTCTGGATGAATGCTTTTTTTGCCATGGCAATTCGTGCAACAATGCCCGGTGTACATATGGAGTCACTAGTAACCAAGCTGCTTAAGTATATAAATTTTTGAACTTGTTTAATTGGGATGGTATTCAAACAATAGGTACTTGCTTTATTTTCTTCTTCAGTTTACGCTTTTCAAAATAGACCAGTAGGTACGTAAACATCAATCGTAACTTAATAGGCAATAGGCATCCTCACGCCGTATACAGTGTATACATATAATAACCAATAGAAATGTAATTTACGTTGCTCAAATCGCTTACGCTGTCTAACGCCGACATATCGAAATGTAATACAAGTTACGTTTAGGGACATATTCGCGACGTTTCGCTATCACGCGTTGTCAAATTGCAAAACATTGGAGCAGAAAATTAGGTTTCTATGTAAATATGTATAAGCTTGAATGGAATGCGAATGTCGGTGGAAAATTGGCAGTGATTGAGTATCGCGAATGTGTGGATAACCTGTCACGCCGTGTGATGAGGAAAGATTGAATAATCACATGTGAAGACACGTTTACTTATAGGTAGACGGGTGTAAATGAAATCGTTACTAACCGATACGGGATACCTACGGCGGCACGACCTTTTCCACATTAAGCTACCAAGTCAGCTACTTACTTACCTTCTATGTGCAGTAATATTATATAGATAGATAATTACAATTTAAATATTAGATGTCATATACCATAGAAAAAATACCGTAGTTTTCCATCGCAGGAGGTGAGGTTTGAAAACACGTCCTCAGCTTTGGCGGCTAATTCCTAAACCACTGGGTCACTCCACTATAATAAGATACTTCACACACTATATCATTTCACTTAAGTTATGAGTTAGTAGGTATAAACGCTCTGATGTACAAGGTCAAAATTATTTTCGTTGTCTTGTTTCATACCACTCTGTCACGCTTTTAGTTGCTGTTTCAACTCAGTATATTAAAAAAAATCGGTGCACTTGTATTTCATTTTCACGCTAGATTTTAAATCCATACATCAAAAATTGGAAACAAAAAATCATCTCATACAAAAATCACAACTAGTTAAGTCACGTTTTTTAGGAATGCAAAATAAGACAACGAAAAGAATTTTGACCCACAGTTGTCATCAGATATATTGGAGCGGTTAGGGTGTTCACAAATATCTAAACAGAGAGAGAGAGACAGAGAGAGATAGAGAGAGAGATTCGTTCAGATAATATTATTCAGCACCGCGGACGCCCCGGTGTATCTGATGACGACTGTACGCGGGCTCTTATTTCCAAATAATGGATGTCTGAATTGACGTTTCGTGACGACAACACAAAAGCCGTCCTCCTTTTAATACCAATTCAATATAGTATTATATAAGATAGAATACAAATAACTGATGGAAGACTCCAGATGCTTATAAACTTGCGAATTCGGTAACAGTTTTAGGTTCAATGTAAATAGATAATACCTACAGTATTTTTCATATAAAATGATTTGTATAAGGCCATTGAACTCACTCCAATAATTAAAAAGAACAGGTAGAATATTCTATCGCGCTCGCACTTATTTAACTATATAAGTGCGAGCACGATAGAATATTCAACTTATCTAAATATCTACTTGTAGTAAAACCTGACGTAACCATAGAAAATTCATGGTACGGCAAACAGAAAACTTTGTCAACGTTGTACATATTATATGTATTGGCTCATTCTGTAGTATAGTTGGACTAAAAATTAACTTTTGATAGTTATTGATTAAACCTTATTAATATGAGGGTAAGGCTAACCGTTTTTCCGATAGTCTTAACGTCATATATACATTATAAGGCTCATTTCTCAAGTGTCAAAAGTTAATTCTTAGAAATTTCCAACTATAAGTACCATAAGTTTGCTTTCCATGACATATTCGCTTATCATGCTATTGTTTGCAGACACGTGCTGAGTGACGGACGGCTAGTGCTTGGCGCGCGGCGGTCGCTCGACGCCGGCGGCGGCGCCGGCGCAACTCTTCGCTGCCGCGCTGCCAACCGCGCAGGAGCTACGCTCTCTCGGCCTGTGATGCTGCAACCAGGTAAGCTTCATGAAAAAAAAGTGGGAGACGGACTCGCGCACGAAGGTTCCGTACCATTATCAATGCACGGTCAAACTTTACATTAAACTCGCAAAGCATGCAGTATAACTGCAGTTTTGGTATGTTGTTTAGACACCATAGGGCACTAAAACTACATTTTGCAAGCAAAAAAAAGTTGTGCTAGCTACGTAGTACGTGAAAAACTGCGAAATTTACGGGCATTTTTCAGTTCCTGATTTTTATTAAAAAAAACCTTACGTTTTTTGACATTATACGTTAGAAAGCGTTTAAAGATTAATAAATTTCCAACAAGTTGAGCTAACATGCATTACCGTAGGTCATATAGTTTCAGAGATTCGCGACTTCAAAAAGTACTGTTTTATACTGCCCTGTGGTGTCTAAACAATATACCAAAAATGCAGCGATACTACTAGATTTGCGAGTTTAGGGTAAAATTATGTACGGTTTGACCGTACTAAAACAAAAAATCACGTCTGTTGTATGGGAGCCCCCTTAAATATCTGGTTAATTGTACTTTTTAGTATTTGTTGTTATAGCGGCAACAGAAATACAGCAACTGAAAATTCAACTGTCTAACACGGATCACGAGGTAGAGCCTGGTGACAGACGGACATACAGGCAGCGGAACCTTAGTAATAGGGTCCCGTTTTACCCTTTGAGCCCTAAAAATCGATTGAAGCTTTTGAAAAGCCAATATTCCGTCGCGTCGGATGGAAACATTTTTGTTTTGGCTTGACGCAAACACGATTGCTGCAGAATCTGTGTACCTATGGTTTCTATTTTGATATGAAATATGATTTTTTATCGTTTTTTTTGTACCTAGCGTCTAACTCAGTTGTTATCTTCCAACTATGCGTAGATGATTTATTAAATTATATAATATCCATTAGGGGATCTATGGGGAGGCTTTATGTTCAGAAGTGGACGTCTTTCGGTTGATGATGACGATGATATGCTGAATCGCGTTTAAGAGAAGAGATCATGGTTGCCCCTCAGTTCTCAGTATACGGCATCCCAGGAATATATACAGGACATGAAGGAAAACCATCCTAAATATAGTAGAGCATACTTTGCCGAAAGGAGTTTGTATTATTTTGAAAAGTGAGTTAAACGTACGGCATTAAAAAAGTTTCTTCAAATTAAATACTTGCTTCGTCAGGGAATCAAACCGACACAAATGTGGAAAAAAACACCCCGCGTTTTATGATTACAATCGAGAACATGTACCTAAAAATATTTCTATTACAATATCTCAAAAGAAAAAGGTATAATAGGAAAAACGTCTTATTGTTGACTTATATGTACTCAACATTTATTAATTTTCTAAATAAAATAGCTAAATAGAGACTGAAAAGCTGACAACTTCCTCGCACAGCGTATCAGCATTGCGATACAGCGAGGAAAAGCCGCCAGTATCTTGGACTACTCCTACAATGCCACAAGGGCCAATATCTAGATACAGGGTAAGATAGATTTAATTTATGTATTTAAATAGTACTGATTAGTAAATAAAGAAAAAAAAATAGGTTTGTAATATGTAGATTCTACATATACATATTACAAACAGAGGAATATGTTTTCTAACTAAATCTAATTTACAATTGTAGCACCAGATACACCACCACTACTAACGCCGACTAGCGGCAAGCAGCAGAAATAGATTTAGTACCAAAAGTCCTCGCTAGATGGCGCTGACGACCTTTTAGATGGCGCTAACGTTTGATCGACTTGGATTCCATAAGTAGCCTCGTTGATTTTTGTATTGTATCTACCATCAGTGGAAGATATTATTTAGTGTTGACGGTTTCCCGGCTCACTGGATACTATCTAGCTCTTACTAGGCGATCTGGACGGTTCCCCGACCTGTCTCCCAGTAATCGGCCCGCTGTAGTGCTATTAAGTCATCGACTAAATAAACAAGGTGCGCATACGTTCGAAGTCGTCTCATTGCATCCCGCTCCTGCCTGTGGTTACTACACAATCCTATTTTTTTTCTTTATTTACTAATCAGTACTATTTTAAATACTGATCTACATTGTAGATCAGTATTTAAATATTAATACATACCTAATGAATCTAAACCGCTTATTGCAAAACAGGCGTGCGCAAAAGAACAACTTGATTTAAGTTAATTAACCAGAGGTCAGTGGCTTAGATACTCGTAATTAATATTCGTATTTATGTTTTAAGCGTTCTAATATTTGTTTTTTATTTTAACTTACCAGTCGTGTTTACCTATTTAATAATCTAATTTTGAAATATGGATCTTTTGGAGTCTAGATACTCTAGATGCCTAGTATCGATTGCTTGAGTTCAGAAGTTTTGGAGCTTTGACTTTCCTAAGACTGCAAAGTAGTTATGAAATGCCTTTACATATCAAGTTCAATCATCGAACCAGCGAAATGGTACTTCCTATTTTAATTTGACGTACGTAATGCCCCAACATTTCATTGCAAATTTGAGAAAAGGTATTTTACTTCTCGTATGTTAAACCGCTCGCTACGCTAAGGATTCTATTTTAAATCACTCACTTCATTCGTGGTTTAACTATAGAATCCTTTCTCTCACTCGTGTTTCAATTTCATACTCGTGGGTAAAATACAACTTTTCAACCTTAAACCCTTTGCACAAATTTAATAACTATAAAATGAAGGTGTCCTAGATAATACCTATAGAGAGAAATAAATATTTAATTATGTGAGTCACGTTAATAAAGGAACAGTATGCAAATTTAGCTCACGTTCCTTTTCTGAGATATTAAAAAAAACATCGGTTCGACGTCCGAAATTATACGTATCTAATGGAAAATTATGAAAACTGTAAACAACAGACTTGCGTAATAAACAGACGGACGAGATGAGGGCAAAACAAATTACAACTTCGAGTCGAGTTGGACCAATTAACTTTCCGTTACACAGCGAGGAAATATGGAATAAAATGAAAACAGCCCACGGCTCCGACTTTTTTACGCGGAAAACTTTTAATTAAGGGATCAAATGACATTAGAGCCAGTTCGCAATAAGGTAACTTGTCTTTGTTCGCTCGCTCGCGGATCGAGGTAAAAAATACGCCCGCGGAATTAACATTTTGAAGGGCGTTCGGGATTAAAGAGGTAAATACGTAATAACTTAATGTAATAACTTCAGGCAACGTTGCTAATTCTCTGAATCAAAAATGTTTTTACAGCTAGTATTTTACAGTACCTGCCTGCCATGGCGGCGGCTGCTAACTCAAAACTAAGCTAAAGAAGAAAGCTAGATTCGCCTCATAGGACAAATTTTAACAAAAGCATAAGAGCTGTTAACGAGATTCATGAAATAAATGAGTAAAAGCTTACTAAAGAAAGGGATGCTCATTGAAGCGTTTTTAAATATCTTTGCCGATGGTTCGTTATTATGAATAAACCTAAATCTCCTTTTTGTTACTTACAAAATCTTATACTCAGAAGCACTTAGCTGCGCCTAACTAAATCAGTAAAACACCGAGATGAATTCCTGGTAATTTCAATGCTTCTTATCGAACTACATTAAATGCTCTATGGTAACACAGCTACATAGTTCGCAGGCTGTATTTTTTACCATGTTATCTTAATTTATGTAAAGTCAGTCTTAATACAAGTTGCCAACAATGTAAACAAACCGTTAAAAAAATATGGCTAATCCAGCATTTATTTTATTGTTTTTATATTTTAGTAAGAGTTTGACAATAATGCACTGGTCTCACCGTGAGCTACTAAGCTATGAACTATCGGCTATAAACACGAACAAAAGATACGCACTCCCGTGTAAATAAAAGAGACACGGCGATACTCGCCCAGATATCAGCTATCATCGCTGGAATGGAATAACACATAGATTGAATAGCAATATTCAATGACGTAGATTGAAAATTTTACACATTTTGAATTATCTTTGTTTTCATTGCCCGCAACTTAATTACGTATATTGACGACGATTTTAGTTCACATATCCCTTACATTTTTATTCACCTGAGTACAATGATTATACCTACTTCCTCTGCTAGAGAAACATGCAAAGAGCACACAGTTCGTAAATAATTAAAATATTTAAATAAAATAAATAAAATACCTTGGGGCATCATCTAACACAAATCGAACTAGTCCCACGGTAAGCTCAATTAAGGCTTCTGATGTGAGTACCAGGCGACGATATATTTAATAAATAGATACATATAGATACTTAAATACGTAGACAGCCATGACCAAGGAACAAATATTTGTGACAAATAAAATACACAAATAATGCCCTCGCCGGGATTCGAACCCGGAACCTCCAGCTTCGTAGGCAGGGTCACTACCAACTAGGCTATGGAGGCTGACAAACAATTAATATTCATTTGTCTAGACTAAGAATATACATTTATGATAAAGATAACATTGACAACCCACAGCAATTTAATTAAGTAAATGTTTATAATTTATGTGGATTTATTTTGAGTCCAATTACTTTTTATGCCGCGGCTGAAAAGTTTTAATTAAAGATTGAGCGACATTATTCCTTCATCTTGGAAAGAACTTCGTTACAGCGGAGCCAGCGTTCTTTATTGAAAATGGCTTTATTGTTAAAATGAAGATGCCCTCCTGGGACAGATATTGTAATTATTGTAAGTCTTGTTTATTATGTGGCTCTATTTGCAAGTCTTGTGGAAGCAATGACTTTACACCCCAACCCAAAAATATGGAAACAAACATATCTATAACTAGGTAGTTTAAATACAGTGTATTTCCATGACCCGGATTTTCAAGTATTAATATTTGACAAACAATTTAATGGACCGTACAATTAATTTTATTTCCTCCGAACAATCAATGTAACGCGTGTACTGCTCTGCCGTGCAATTCCTAAACCACAGTAACTGACAAAAGTCGATTTTGAGATAATAGCAAAAAACAGTTTTAAAGTAATATATTTTCCAAGATTTGATAGTAATTGAGATTTTATTTTGTCCAAAATGAAGTATTAAAATCATACAACATGATAAATTAAAAAATACGTGCTTGTGCATTTTCTAAAATTAAATATGTGGTTTTTTCGAAATTCTGTGTTTGTACTGCGCTTTTAAAAACATGGAAAAATATAACAATTACTAATTAAGACACAGTAAAATGACCACTTACTGCACAAATTTTGCGTGCTTTATAGAGATAGGTGGCATTTTGCAGGTTAAACTGCAGTAAAGGGGACTAGTGTACTGTAATTTAACTAGTATTTTGATTGAATTTTCGTGCTACGAACTTCATTCACAGCAGTAAAATATAGTTTTTCTTAAATAAAGTAATTAAAATACAACAAAACTTTGTAACAGCATTACATCATTTTATTATTAAGATATTCAAACACGCTTACCAAGTTTCATGCCAATGTGAGACACAGATGGAAGTAAAAAACGATTTAAAAGTTACTTGGTAAACGCAGTTTATTTAGGGATTTGTCGTCAATAATACAAAAATTAGACAAAAATTAAGGTTTATTACCACATTTCTTAAGCAATGAAATAACAATCAACTTTAAGTACCATTATCGGTTGTAGTCATAGCAAATGGCACATTATAGATATTTAACTTACATTGATTTCAATGAGTAAGGTCACGACTGATTATGGCGTAGCACTTCTACGATTAATTTTAATAAATATAATTTCTTAGGTATTCGTGTCAGTTATAAATCAAAAAGTCTTTAGAATACTGTATATTATAATAAAAAACCCTATTAAAGAATATATTGTCATTAATTATGATCTATTACTACAATAGTACTCCGCTCCACCTGCAATGTATTTATGTATGACACGTTATTTTTTTATGTTTTTTTGGAGAAAACTAGGAAACAAATTTGCTTCGTTAAAGCACCCTGTTAATAAGATAAATAAATGAAACCTCTTTAGTCATAATTCTAGAACCGCCGGCCGGTTTGTGGAGGCCTTTAATAAGGCCATGACAGACAGTGTTAAACAAACATTTTTACAGGATATTTCATAGGGGATGATTATTTAGAAAATAAATTATAATGTTCTTTTTCGGTAAATGTTTATTTTTTTATTTTTAGTGAAAGTTAATTGTTTTGATGTTAATTAACGTCCCTTAAATATCCATGACTAATATAATAATAAGTAAGTATCGTATATATTTTATGTAGCAATTCATTAAAGAAATGATTAAGAAGTTACATTTTATGTTATAGCATATATTTTATATTTTATGTTTAGCTTTGAATTTAAACTATCATAAAGAAATTTTTTAAATGCACCTGAAATTACCGTATAAGAAACTTACACCAAAAAGTATGTAGCAATCGTATCGACCAAAACAGGTAAATTTCTAAATACTCGATTATTGATCCGTATTGGCGGTATTCGTATAATTGTCTTTTAAGAACCTAATAATTAGGTAATAATACCTTTATGTGTTTAACTATATAAGTTTTTATTCGGTTATCAACAGACGACACCTTGGTTGTTTTAAATTGTAAATAGGTCAAGAATTATTTTACTACCTTAAACAGGATATTCTAACTATATCACTATAAGCCCTCTTCAAGGGACGTCCGAGATGGAACTACTCGTAACTCGAATTTGCCACTTAAAATAAACGTCTAAATGCAGTTAAAATAGTCAAATAACATAAAAATACTGCCTAAACTGCAGCCCCTTGGGGTGCTACTGTCCTTTAGCTAGTATTATTGCTATTGAAAGTAATACAACATACAGCATAATCTGTACATTATTGAACTTGTTACTGCAGTTTAGATGACAATACGATGGTTTACTAATGTTTGGCAAATAATTTTTCCCAAAGTATCACATCGCAAACTATTTTTCCCAAATTTTCATTTGGCAAAAAATCAATTGTCAAAACTACTTATCGCAATTTTACAGTTAGCAAGCTTTTTTGTTGGCAAGCGATTGCTTAGCAAAGAATTACTTGGTCGTTTTCATTTTCCCAAAATATTTTTTGGCAAATGCATCGTTTAGCGTAACATACTAATCCCAAAATATTGTATGGCATAAGATTTATACCGCATATACAATATTACATCGCAACCAATTTTTCGCATAAAGTCATTTCGCCGAAAGATCATATTACAATTGAATCTTATGAAATCGTTTTATTTCCCAACTAAATGGTTGGAAATTCTATCTTTGGGCTTGGTTTTTAATTGGAACAAATTTTTTATAATGCATATTTTCATGTAGTTGATGGTTTAGCTGGCATTTAGTTAACTTAATAATTACCAATGTTTTTGGGTATAGTTTTGAGGCGAATTTTATATAGGTATGTTTATGTTTTTTTTAATAAAAGCTCACACGGGGTTTTATATTATGTTGATAAACAATTAAAAGTCGGGTTCTAAACAGTAATTTAGATGAAACTGATGAGGGAACGCAATGCCGAGGGAATAACGAAACAGTCGGTTCTGGCACTCGCCGGCCGCTACCGCGGCACGCTCGCTTCGCTCGCTCGGCTCGTGCGCTGTATGGTCGCAGTTTCACCTAACACTCCTCCTCGCTTCGCTCGTCGTCGTACCTAACGGTGGCTCTGGGATAGTTTTTTTATGAAAATGAAAACAAAAATATAGTTTTTTTATCCGTGGCTATGTGTGCCTTCTTAGTACCTACCAATAAAAAATATGAATAGTGATCATTATGATGGATTTTATTTTCTCACTTCATTCATTATGATACCAAATATTCATGAAATACGTTTTTTGTTCCAGGCAAGTTAAAGTTAAGGGTTGTGCAAAAAAGTACGAAATTCCTGTATAGACCTACGAACTTTAAAATAATATTATCATTTGCCAGGCTTTTGCTATAAGTAGAGCTTGCGAAGTATCAAATTTGGGAATTTTTTTTTTGGATTTTAACTTATGACAAAATAAAACATTTGCTTAATAAGCATTTGCTTAATAAAATCTTGACGAAGTGAAACTTTGCAAAATAATAATTTGACCAAATGAATAAAATGAGAAATGTAACTTTGCTAAAGATTTGTTTGGGAAATGAAACTATTGCGATAAGTTTTTTGGGAAGTCATATTTGGGAAACATAATTTGCCAAATGGCAGTACACCCAATACGATACTTATTTGAACAGTAGCGTACCACTTTAAATATCGTTATTCTATTTCTACTGCGTCTTAACTAGTAATTATGCTTATTAATCTATGAAACTGGAAACGCAGTACAACACTTTTAGCATAAAAATGGTATGCTGTGTTTTAATTAGTTTCTTTATAAACGAGATACTATGAGTTTACATGCTAAAAATCATGAAAATCTACTAATGTACTGCGTTTTAGTCAGTATCAGCCCAAAAACCGTAGCCGTAGACCATTTTACTGCGTTTTATATTGCATTGTGCAGGAAAAACTACTCACTTACTGCTTTTGGGGTTTCGAGTTTCCATGTTCCAGTTTTCCAAATTCAAAAACGATCGATTGGGATTATGCGTTTTGATTTGCTGATTATAGATCACCAATAAACCAAAAATCGGAAAATTGGCAGTTACTGTGGTTTAGGAATTGCACGGCAGTGCTTAGTTGCCAAACGTTGTGAGTGGCTGCGATCTCTCATTGTCAAGTGCAAATTAACGATTCATTTTGAAGTACATTGCTTCTCAATTATTTTTTCTTAGAAAGTTAATTACTTTTAAAATTAGCATTTTGAATCGAATAATGTTCACGATTTGGCTAGAAATCTGCATCGCATTCCTCGGTTTCGATAAAAGCCAGTATCATAGATGCACACTGTATATGTACATTCGATTGTAGTTGGTGGTCAAAAATTGTCATCACGTTTTACCAAACATCAACATACAACGACATATCAACCATCATAAATAGATACATGTAGTCCAAAAAATGGAGAAGACGACATATGAAATCTATTTATCGCGACCATCGCGAGTAGTTCCCATTTTCATAATGATTTGACATACTGTTGTTACTGAAGTTAAATTATAATTAAAAATGAAATGAGCTGTTATTTTAAACAGCCTCAAAAATCTTCGTCTTATTTATTTTAAGATATGAAAACGATAACGCAACTTCTGCTTTTACATCATTAGGTAGGGTAATAAAAGTAAACGTGGAAGCTATTCGCGCTCGAGCCAAGTTTCCACCTCCTAATCATCTCGAAGTTTGACGTGGGCGAGGCCTATTTTCAAATTGTGCTTAACTTTTTCAACAAGCACTTTATCTCGTTTTGTGATGTAAAAAAGTTCCAAGGGTTTTTATACTTTTTGATGTTACTTTGTCCATTAGCATGACCCTAATCTGTCTGTCTTGTCTTGTATGAAACAAACTCCTACAACAACACATACGTAATGTACATACAAATTTAAAAATTTAAAAAACCGACTTCAACCGGTTTCTCCAAGATTCCCGATTTGTTTCCATCATTGGCTTCCTCAAATCCTACTTTCTGAATGCACATTCTTGTAAATGAATGAAAATTACCAAAAGCGCCATACATGTACCTATAACAATTGAAGAGATCCCTCGATTTCTCCAAGATCCCATCATCAGACCGCAACTTGGTGCCAACGGGACCATCTCGGGGTAATACACGTTCGATCACAAAAATAAATTTTAAAATCGGTTCACTATTCTCGGAGATATCGGGCAACATACATACAACAAAAAAAAAAATCAGTCGAATTGAGAACCTCGGTTAAAAATGAATCACCTACCTACAGATTCTATACTAAAGATTTTATTTAGCATGTGACGTTGGTAGTAGGTAACGTAGATATTATGTAGATACATGAGATCTAAATGCGTTTTAATTTTTAATTGGTTTGTTACTTACAAAAGAATCTCTATAATAGGTATTTGTTGTACAAGGGAGGAAAGTGGTTGTTTAATCATCGTGCCAATATTGAGATCCGAGCTAGCGAGAGATTCCATAGTTGAACCACGAGCGAAACGAGTGGTTTAAAAATGGAATCTCGAGCGTTGCGAGGGTTTCAAGGCACGATAATTAAACAAACTTTGCTCCCATGTGCAACACAACATTTTTCCCCACACTAAAGCAAGGAAGCAGCTACGAACGTGTAAAAAAAACAATCAATGCATCAAATGAGTCTTTATTAAATAACTTAGAGTAGTTCTAGTACTACCTATAATAACAAAATATATTTTTTAGTATTTAACTACAGCAACATACTATTATATCAATATAATAGTTATGACATCAATTAATGTTGTAACTTGTATAAATTGGAATTTTTTTCTTTACACTATTAAGTTTAACTTAATTTAGTAAATGACTAGGTCTATATGACAATTTATTTTTTACAATTACAATGAAACCTACCTACGTCAATTAAATTGTCAAAATTTCTATGATGTTTACGTATAAAATCTGTATCCGGCAGCTAAAACATAAATCATTTAAAAAAATGTGTGAGGTAAACTTAAATTGTCTACTTTTTGGTAAAATATTACATAGGAAACTTTCCTTACAAAACTGTACATTCGAGTATTTTTTTATAAGTTGGCAACATTGACGTACAAGACGTCAGTGTTAGCGGGTTGCGTTCTGAATGTAAAAGTATACTATCTGGTTTTTGTCAAATATGATAAGATTTTGCGATAGGTTTTTATGAAATACTAAAAATCTAATTTATTATCTTGAATAAAGAAATAATCTGGTGTATGATAAAATTTTCATGGTGTCCCTCAAAAAATAATCAGCGAATCATAGCCACACCAGCGTTTGACGTTCCATGGTTTTGAACGTTTCACGGTTCATCTGTCAATTTACTTCCTTCACAAGTGATTAAAATGCAACTTCCCTCACTGAAATTAGTGAGGGAAGTAGGTGTTTCCGAGCTAGTGTGGGGAAAAATGTATTCTTGTAATTTATACATTTTTTTTTCTTAAAACTGAGTGATTCAACATTTAGTAACATGACTGTGACAGAATTAAAAAAAATCATGTAGGTACAATTCCAATGTGTCATTGGCTAAAAGAAATATTAAATTAAATTCAAAGTATAATAGTGTTAAGTACCTATATTGTTATTTAGAATAATAGGTATTGTATACTTTGGTTTACTAAAAAAAGTTTACGTTGCAAACGGCTTGCGAAAAGTGAACGGGGTAAATTACAACTTCAAAGTGCCAGACATTTTGTTCAGAAGTCATTTGAATGAGAATAAGCTCTAACTGTGTTCCCATTTGTTGCTTCGATTCCTTTGTAGTCTCTGTTGTAGTACAAATTATAAAAATATGGTAAATAAAATTGATAAGTTGTGCGCTAGTTAGACCCGATTGAGGAACAGATAGATATTCACATTTTATGACGATGTCGTGGGACACGGCGGTTGGATATACGTTTTGCCTTGCGCTTACCATGATTTGGCAATAGGTACATAGCATTTGTTACGCTCTCACTGATGAATTTTAGCGAACATAGTAAACGCTAACTCATACTGGTGAGACTGAGAGGGCTAGAAAGCCAGTTTGTACTATCTACTGCGTTAACCTCACGGCATCGGCACTAGCTCGTGGTAAGCAAAATCGTTGCTATCGCTGACCAAATGGTACGCTTCACGCAAATCTGTTCAAGTGTGATACGCCTAAATACCTACATAATTATATTGGTTTAGCTGGCATTTTACATTTGGTTTTGGATAATAATATTATAATGGCTCTGAACACGTACAGTTACAGTAAATAAGAAAAAACTTAAGCAAGGTGTGGCAAGCAAAAAACTGTATAATAGATTTTGAAATGAAACTATGGATAAACTCGCGTAGGTACATTAACACTTTCATTGCTAACGAGTGCTATGCGCTACGCTCGTAGCCGACCCCGTGATTTTTCCGCTTTGTAGCGAAAATGGACCTCCCACAGAGAACTCCTCTCGGGAGTTCCCCGCGCTCAAAGTGTTATTAAAATTTAACTATTATATGCGAGTTTATCAGTTTTATAGTTTAATTTCATGAGTATGTATCATTGTATGAGTAGTATTATACATATAATAGATTACTAGGTAGTTATTTTATTTTATTATTTACCTGTTTTGTCGGTGGGATTAATCTACATACTACATTGCTGTAGACGCCAGGAAACTAAATTTAGCAGGCTGAGTATGTAATATTGATACGTATAGAGATACAAAGTCTGCCAAGTTTGGTTTCCAGGCAAAGCAAGTACATACCTATACAGTGCTTTGCAATGCAATGAAATTTGCAAGTTACTTACTTCTGGTATTTTACTTTTTAAAGCAGGTTACTTTATGTACTTTACACTTTTACAGCTCTAAGACTGGCTAAGATGCCTAAAAGTAGTGCCTTTAAGAGATAAAAGAAATTTGTAATCTGGCATGTCATGAATATAATGAAAGACTTAAAAAATGTCTTATTTTTAAATAAGTACTTGACGACAACTATGACGTAGCAATGGAAGAACGAAATCCAACTTGACATTGACTGTGACTCGTCGTATACCGGGACCTAAATAATCTATTAGAAAAACATGTTATTGTATCTGAGAGTATTGTCTTGGGTAAGATAGAACAACGGGTAAGATGGTACTTTAGTGTTGTTACCGTGAAGGAAGCTCGTTAACAAGATATCGACGGTGAGGCGACACTCGAGCCTCGACGTCGTACGCCGTCTAATGACGTGCTGGCTAAACTAGGACGGGTATTTGTGTCAGGATGTTCGGGTTATAATGATCATGTAGCTACTGAGAAATTACGGGTTGTTCTTTTGTGATCTTCGTAAAAATATAAATATTAGTTTCGAGTAGAACACCGAATACGCGTAATTGGCTGACATCTGGTATATAGCATGTAATTATATTTTAGAAATACATCAATAATATTATGTATCCAGAGCCTTCTAGAAAATAGTGATTATTATACACAATCATTACAATTCATTCGATATTCATTCATTGTGTGAAAATGTTACACTTATTTTCATAACATGTAGAATGTAAATGATACAATAACTGTCCTAGTTGTGCGTTTCATTTAAACTACTCGACAATAAAAAACAGACTAAAGAATTAATGAAATGTTAAATTACAATTACAAAGTGATCAATGATAATTTTCGTTAATCCATAAAACTGATGAGAATATTCTAAATTTAAATAAATACAAAAGAAGGGCGGAGGCAAATGAAGAACGTTTCCGTTTCATTTCATAATCACCGTAATTGAGAAAAGTCGGATAACCAATGAATTTCGACTGTCGTTACTTAGCACATAATAAAATTATATGGTAGAGAAATAATGTATAATTGTAATTAGAGTTTAAAAATTAACAAATTCGCCAAAACGAATATTATGTAGGTACGATAAAGTAGACTTAAAGCTGTGAGGCAATGAATACCCATCGCTCGTTACAAATCATTATTGAATTACGAATTATATCAACTGATCTTGATCTGATTTGATTCAGTGCATCAAATCAGATCAAGATCAGTTGATATAATTTGTTAAACCACCAATAGCAATCAAATACCAGTCTGTAGCGTCACTCAAGAATAATCTGAAAAAGTTGTGGCTTTCCGACCCCTTGTTAATTGGTAATTTATTTATTTATATAGATGCGTAGTATATGTACTTATATGTATTATATATTTTTATGAGTATATATGTATTATATGTATGTAGGTAGTAAGGATTTATAGTAGGTATACATTATAAATTGGTATTATTCAATTATTGTCACCAATGTACACGTTTTTGTTTGTCTATCTCTTGGTTCCTGTGGCTGACTCATTTGCTCAAAGGTTAACTGGAAGAAATCCCTTACAGGGATAAGTTCGCCTTTGTACCTATCTAAATTATTATGTGTTTTTTTTACCTGTGTTTTGTGTACAATAAATAATTTACATACATACATACAAATACAAACGAACAATGTGAATAAGCTGTGAATGTGAGCAAATTGGTAAATATTTGTAAAATTCCAAAGCGGCTCCTTACTGTCCATTTCGTCATATTTACAGAAAGAATCCATTCATAATAAATGGATTCCTTGAATATTTTTGAGCAGTAGGAAAATACCTAGTTCAATTTTGTTTTCTAATGACAACCAATCTTATGGCGTATGCGTGGGAAAAGCTACTGATAGTACCTTTTTAAGTAGGTATGTACCTCTACCATAGATATACTTTGAGTAAGAGTTATTTTGATAGCTACGAGTAAACATTATTTTCCCACGTTTACTTAAGTATTAATATTAAATGTTATACTAACGGTAATTTATTGTTTGTAAATATGGCTACGAAGCTACACTAACAATCACCAATTACATGCGGAGTCGTCGGTTCGTGCGGTATGGGCACGGAGTGTATAGCGAGAGAGAGAGAATCATGTCACGTCACTTGTTACCCCTCTCGCTCTCTCACAGGAACACCTTTGAGTACCTAGCAGAAACAAATGCTTAAATTTTACGAATTTCATTGTTCGCCTTCAGACTCAGTTAAAAAGCGCTAAAGTCCTGTAGCAATAATGTGTTGGTAACTTTCAGACGATTTTTTTTTGTCCCTACTTCTTATACTTAGCGGAACGTAGGTAGATATGTTTGTCACTGTTGGAAACTACTTTTGAGAGCTTTTAAATAATCGGTTTCGGTTATCGGACACAAAAACATGCCCTTCGCTACTCGGTAGGTAACTGAATTTTACTTTGAATGTATTACCTATATTTAAAAATGATAAATATTAATAAAATGATAAATATTAATAAAATTATAAAAACAACTACGTAGGTATTTTAGGCTTTAATTACATACTCTCGATCATTGAATACGGGTAAGGTCAAAGTATATTGTTGAAAGTATAATGTTTAATAATGAGAAATAAACTTAATATATAATTTATTCTGTCTCAGTCTGCCTCAGTCATTGAATATAGCAATAAAAGTAAAAACCATCCTTCATTTTAAGAGAAGACCCATCCTCGTGTTTCAATTTCATTAGCCTTAAAAGAGGTCAATAATAATATTAATAATGCCTACTTAAGCTGTAAACAAAGCTCGTCTTTTGCAATTATTCTTTTATTTATTAGTCAATTTTATTTTTCGTTTCGCATTCCTCTTAGCGAGCAATAAAAGAAGTCTCCAGTTACCAATTACTAAAATGAACGCGACTCCGTACCGTTTTTACAAATGCTATGCCGTAACTGAATAATGGGATGCCATTCACATAAAATCCTTAAAGGAAAACATAAAAATAACTTTGAATTTTGCCGATCTGCACTTGGGGTAATTGCAGTTCTTTGTAAAAAGGACACAGGATTTTGTAATATTATAGTACCGTGCATATCAGACTTTCAGAGGAAATAAATCATTATTTGCTTTAAATTTTTGTAACATACATGTAGGTAGGTACTGTACCGTGAATATCAGACTTTCAGAGGAAATAACTCATATTTGCTTTCAATTTTTTATAACATACGTGTAGATACGTAGTGTAAAGATTTTTTTGTTTAAAACGATGCAACTGATTTTCGAATCGGCTTAAGATAATTCTTAACTATACTTATTACGTATATGTATACCGAGACTCGCGATACACGAATAATGGACATGGACATGAAAACCGTGCGTGTAGCCACATCCAATATGTGAGGAACCTTTCGACATGAAACGAAAAAAGGAATGACTAACCTTTACCTTAGGATTACAGAGAGCTTTAACGGAAATAGGGAATAAAAAACTGTGTGCTGTCGCATGACTAACTCGCTCGACTAGATGGAAGGTTATTACCACTTTTGCAACCAGGCAAAATTTCGAACAATACCCCAGAAACCGACAGTACCCGCTAGGCGGGCAAGGACGTGAAATTCAATGCCGCACGCCGCGAACCCGCTAGGCGGGCACGCGTCTGACGCTTAGGAGCTTGAAGCGTGGTAGCTGGGCCAATGAGACCGCGTCACAGTGTTTCGAATTCGAAGAATGTAATTGGTCAATTTTGCACAGCTCCGCTCCGCTCCACGTCAGTGGAGCCGCACCCTTAGAGTTGTGCCAAATGAATTTCATATACGTGATAGAGCTACGATTAGCATTTCTTAAATAGAGTAACGAAGTGTACAGCAGAGAAGCATCTTTTATATGAATATTTCACGAGTGCAAAAGACACACAATCAATGAAACATGTTGTACGAAACAATTTTTGAGCAAGTCTAAAATAACGTTATTATCGGTCTTGCAAATAGATTACAATGTCCCAAAATAGAGTACCTTAATTAGACTTACTAACTTTTCTGTTAGTAGCGAAGATGCAATGCGTGCCCGCCTGCGGGCACGATGGCGTAGCGTGTAGGTTTATAGCTCTTGCCCGCCTAGCGGGTACGCCGGCATCTGAGAAAAGTTTACGTTTGCCTACGCGGTGGGTACGCGTGGTCTCGAATGTGTTAAAATGAAATTTTCGGTGGGCGCTGACTTCTATTGACTCTTCATAATTTGGGGCCATACAAAAAATATGGGATAGGTTCACAGGAACATCTAAATTAAAATATGTTATTAAAATGTAATCTATATGACCTTTAACACTTTGATTGCCAACTAGAGCTGGGTGAATATCTGAGCGTTTCAACCGTCTAATTTTGGTGGCACCATTTTTGCCGAAGTTTCTATTGTTTATAATGTGCTACTTTTACATTTGAAGGAGGCACGGTACTTTATACAAATGACGTTTAGAAACTTTGGAAAAATGTTGCCACCAAAATTAGGCGGTTGAAACGCTCAGATATTCACCCAGCTACGCGCTACGCTCGTAGCCGATCCCTTGATTTTTCCGCAATTATATTCAAGTAACCATTTTCTTTGCTCAGTGGAAGACAACGTGCTGGCCCATACGGCCCGTCAGCTGACCCCAGCTCGGATCAGCGGGTCGGTAGTGCTCCGCTGCGAGGTGTCCCCGCAGCTCGGCCTCGTCGAGGTCTCCTGGCTACAGGACGGCTTGCCCTTGACTCCTGGCTATCTTGGACCTGGTAAATTTATGTTCACAATCAAGTAGTATGTGAAACGTGTATGTATTTCCTCTTGCCGGTGTTTTACAAATGAGTGATGTGTTGCACTGCCGAAAAATAAAACGGCAATCAAAATGTCGAAAATATTATATTTTATTTTATTGAAACAAAAGTTTACACGACATTACAGTTTATACCAATGCGTCATGAAACTAAAATTAAAAGATATACAAATCAAGATACACAGATAAAGGCATATAAAAAAAATATTAAGTAGACAAATTGATCGAAAATCACGTGATCGTTTCATACAATGATTATAGTTTCTATTGGTGCTTCGATGTACGATTCGTATGTAGGGTACAGTGTAGTCTGTGAACAGTCTGTCCGCGACTGATGCATTGGAGTGAGCGTGATGGACTACTTAAATATCGAGTAAACGCTAACGTAACCGTTAAGGCCCATTTAGACGATACAAGATTCTTGAACAAAAATCGGCAATAATTGTACGCAAGTTTTGTCATTCAATAGGGTAACGGCCCCAGTGGCCAGCCAGGAACCAGTAGTCGGCCTTTTCAGTCGTTTTTTGGTCGGGAATTGGACGGTTATTCGAATAAACAAATCGCGGGTACTCAAATAAAAACTCTGATTCCCAATTTATCGATACGTGGCACGGCAAGTGCAGTGAGGGATCGGGGAAAGCAATAAATTCGTTCTTACAAGGTGGTGTTCGTCGACGAGTGCGGTAGTGTCTTGTCCGCCATATTTTTGACTGCACGTGGTGTTCACTTAAAAGGGAAGAAAACTATATATTGATGTCAAAAGTTATTGATTTCTGTAAATGTTTCGTTTATTTATTAGTTTATCTATTCGATTCCTCCGTATTTGTGTAGAAATATCACGATCTAACTAATAAATTTAGGGGGCTGACTACTGGATACCTAGTTTTCAACAAAGTATCTAGTGCTCAGCCACCGGGGGCTGACCTTTGGGTTCTTCATTTAATATTTTATTTGTTATTGTTATATACCGTTACGACCGTTAAATTTAAATTTTCAAATTTAGTTAGGCATGCCCTATTCCATTTGATATAAAACCCAGTAGTCGGCCCCATTTGATTTTATTTTTTATAACGGCTGACCACTGGATTTCGCGGATCTAGTACTCAGCCACCGATGTAATATTATGATTAGATTAAATATGATGGATGATGTAGCACCTATTTAATTCAAGGATACAAAAAGAAAAAAGAAGAAGATATGAAGAAGAAAAAAAACTGTTGTCTTAGGAAAAAACAGAAATATCTTTCAACCCAACGACGCCACAAAGAAACTGTAACCAAACAAAAAACTAAACACAAAATAAACCCAGAATGACGCCAGTAAAATCAATAAAGAGGGCACAAGAAAATAGAAAATAGATTTTTCAATTGATTGATCAGGTTTGACAGAAAATGATGCAGTTTTGACGGATATAACCCGATTAAAAACAGATAAAATAATGTGTGATAAGAGCTCAAAAGTTACGATTCTTTCTAATGTAATGAACCTGTTTAACTCCCCAGCAAGGAGAATGTCATAGTCATAGTCACAGTCATTTTATTCACTAAACAAAATACAATGCGTTTATTTCGATGTCAGCAGCCTCCTCAAGTACAAACATAGATACTGTGTCCAAAAAATTACTTTACTCTCATTAAACCAGCTTTGAGGACTAGTAATATAAGAAAACACTAAATTATCGGAAAATAATGGACCTGTTACATACAAGGCTATACAATAGTACATGGTGTATTTAGGGCGGTAAGTAAGAATTTGCCAACGAGTGTGAAAGTAAAGCCCAAGCCGAAGGCGCGGGCTTTACTTCACACGAGTTCATAATTCTTGTACCGCCCGTGGTACACACAATGTCTTTCATCACGCCTGTGATGCAAAAAAGTAAATAAAACAATATACCTATTTTCACAAAACTACTCTAAAATGGTCTAAATCAGGGATGATTTAATTTCATCATTTTCATAAAAGAAATTTAGGCGCGGCGCGCGGCGTGCGCCGGACCGCGCTAGTGCGACGTAATGTTGTATGAAAATCCTTAACGGCCTACTAGGACGTAATGACGCACCTACGGCGCGCATCACCGCAGCGTATTGGCGCACTTACCGAACAGGTGTGATGAAAATGAACAATGATCTATGTAGGTTTGGCTGATATTTTTATATTTAAGTTTTGAATATTCTTAATATTGATTATAATTAATACTAATATTAATAAGGAGATAATAATATATACATACTGTGAGCTTGAAAAATATTTTTTGTTACGTACGCCCAACGGGTTTCATGCCGTTAGTCTTCGATTTAAAAGAGTTAAGTATAAGGAATAAGAATTATATTTAATATCTTTGATTTTCATCAGCAATATCTATGCTGATTTTGATCTCATTATGATAGTAATATACGAAGGCTGAGAACTGGGCACGAAAAGGCTGAATACTGAATTTTGGCGGCTGAGTACTGGGAAAAAGTGCCATTTTTTGTTTAAACTAAATTATCGATACTTTAAGGATTCAAGTTATATTTTTTCTTATTTCGTTTTAAAACTGTAATTAACAGTTGATGTAACGATGTGATCCGTTCATTTGTCCGACTTATCCTGAATAAATACCGACCGTTCACATTTTAAAAAGGCGTTATAAGGCTGACTACTGGTGCTTTTACCCTAATTGAATTCAAGAATTGAATCAAAGTGTTTACACATGAGCAATAATTAAAATCTTGAATGAAATTATTGTATACAATTCTTGACAATCAATGTTCTTGACCGTATCTTGTTTACACCACGGACATTTATCGTAAGGCAATAGTTGCTTGCAAGTATTGACACGTCTAAACTTAGAGTTGAATCAACTATGGCGTATTGAAGCAAGAATTGAACCGATTTGCATTGGCAGATTTTCATTCAATATTGAAAGTTCGCACGATGAACAAAAATGATATCAAATTACCAAAATTCGGAGATAATTAAATTAATAGAAATTTGTAGAGGTTACGAATGTCTCTGGGACACAGAAAATAAAAACTATAAGTGACTTTATCGAGCAAGTATGAAAACTGAGCTTTGTTCACACGAAATATGTTTTTGAACTCTGCAACATCCTCAGCTCTAAGTTCCATGCATAGGGTGTTTGAAGACTTTGAAGCCCCCAGCAATCCCAGCATGTTTCTTCCTGTGGATCCATTTTCTTGACTACAATTTATTGCGGCGTTTTTCGACTAGTTTTTCCCGTAGCACAGTTGCTATTACAGCAGCGACACGGGGCACACCTTCGCGTACGGAATCCATTGTGAAAAAAAGATTGATTCACATTTCTTGAATTCAATTAATTACTTTGATGGCTTTGTTTACATGTATACCAGTTTTGAATTCAAATTGCTGCTTGAATACAATAATGGCACGTTATGTTTATACAGTGCAATTTTTTTGTTGCTGCAACATTCTTGTATTGAATGTTCAAGAAACTTGTATCGTGTAAATGGGCCTTTACTTGCCAAATCATGGTAAGGTTAACTGATCATTGAAAAACATATTAGTAAAATGCATTTTCCCTTTCAGTGAGTACATGAGGCTCAGTATTATTTTGATGTTTGTTGCAGATTCACGTTGGATATCCGGCGCAGGAATCCTTCTAGGTCTTGATCTAACACAAGCAGACATTCAGGCAGAATATTCTTGTGTCGCGCTAGACGCTGCAAGCCCATCTATCAAACTAACCACTGATGGTAAGTACTTTAATTAACTTGCTTATTCTCTTATTTGGTATCTTCTTTAGCGTAAAGGACATAGGTAATTAGGTAATCATTAGGTAGTTGTTATAGCAAAAGATAAAACTATATACCTACTGGTTTTTTTGTAATATCCCTTAGTACAGGTGCCTGGGTATTCGATACACGTATTTACCAGGAAAGCAAACTCCATTTCTGAGGATAAAAAGTGACGATAGATCAGGCCGTTAGCAATTGAAATGGACAATAAATCACTTAAATATGATTATGATACCTTGAAATCGTTGGAAATAATTGTATTGTTTTCAATAACAGATAGCAGTTGGCTGGAGCATATTGAGCTGAATTCTATCGAAACGCGAGCTGGCGAGACGGCGATCCTGCCGTGCATCATAAGACACATGAGTGGACACACAATTAGGTATTACAAGCGTAATTTAAGTACAATTAAGTCATCAAAAACATACCGACTTTAAAGAAATCTCGTGTCCCACACCGCTGAGATACAAGAATTGAAACGCAACTGCCATACAAATTAATATTTTGGTTTTGATTGACTGTACAAGATATGAGCTTTTTTAAAGTCCTTATTAAAAATATGTGTGTATTAAAGGTCGATTAGAGAACGGGAGTAATCTCCGATGTAATATTTTGAACTGAGGAAACATAAATATTTGTTACAATTACCCAACCAGAGTTTAGTAACAAAATTTTCCTTAGAAGGCAATACCTACCTAATTACCTTGAAACGATAATATAATTACAATATAACGATAATTATAGGTAATAATATTATTATGTACCTAAAATTATACAGGTCGTGTGTAAAAAACCGAATAAAACAACTCATAAAATTAATAATAAAAACTAACAACTAACTAACAATTAAAATGTAAGTAAGTAAATAAAAACGTACTCCACGAACATAAAAATCTAATGAAGCTGGTTACTTAGCGTTTCCGCATGGAATTCATTTTTGAACCTCGGACGTTGCTAATAATTAATTGTATAATATTATACGAGTGTAAGCTTGTTCATATTTTTTCTCTGGCTCGTTCAATTTCTGTATCTACTTAACTTGATTGAAATTTGGGACTACCTTTTAAATATTAAAACGTGAGCCATAACGAGTCGTAAAAATCGATTATGGATTCGAGCAAACTTATAAAAGGAAATATATTTATATATTGAAGATTAATTGAGCATAAATCGATACAGTCTGCTGACTTTATTTGTGAGGTGTAGGTACTCAAGCTCGAATTACTGTGGTCATGATTTTTTTATTCGATCTTATATTCCTAAGTTAGGTATATGTTTTGACCTTTAAATAGACAGTTTCGAGTACATTTTTTGCTATTTAATAGGTAACGCTTGGCCAGAATGGCCTGGGTGCTTAGACAAGTTGCCATTCGCTAACGCTTATGCTGGGTTTACACGGGCTTAGTACTTGTCATTAGTGTAGGTGGTTAGGGACTTATATGTACAGTGACAAGTGGCAACGAACCGTCTACACATTGGTATTAGTAAATGGTATTAGTTTATAAGATCTCGCCATGGATTATCGCCGCCGACTAGTGTTAAAAAATGTTTTTAGGCATTACTCTAATATTATTTTAATGTCTATAATACAAGATCTGCAAGGATAAGTGTTCAAAAATAAGCGTTTATGGACAAGACAGTGGTTGCTGAGAAGAAAAGGAAATTCTGCAAATCTGTTAAGAGAGCTAGAAACCGAAGATCAAAAAGAGTATAAACTATTTATGAGGATATCGACGGACCAATTTAATTTTTTGTTACAAATAGTTACACCAGCAATTCAACGGATGCAATTTATGACCAACTTTTAGATTTTATAAAAGTAAGTAAAAAAACAATGGAAATCAAATGTTTATTAAACATAAATGATGATTGAAGGAAAGAAATTTAATACATTTTATTAAATATTATTTGATGGTAGAATAATTTTCAAGCGTCATAGCGATAGCTTGAGATAGAATGTTGTCACCAGTATGTTCAGATAATGTTAATGCTTCAGTAGAATCTGCAAAAAAATGTGGGTACCGAGTGGTTGCTGATACATCACAGCACCTGTAGTTTTCTATAGAAAGCTATTTTTAGTTGGGGGTAGGTGCTTATCGCTTAGTAAATAGGATCGGCTTCTAATCACTTGCACTTGCAGTTGTACTAATACTAAGCACTTATACAACATGTTTACACACAGTTCACAAGTGTAAGTGACAAGTACTAAGCATTAGCTACTAAGCCCGTGTAAACCCAGCTTTAATCGTCAATTGTAAACGAAAGGCAGCTAACTGTCCTTGTCGCACTAATGTGAAAGAGTGACAGAGAGGGAAAACTACGATACGCTACTAAGCGTTAGCAATTGGCAACTTGGCTAAGCATCCAGATCTCGAAGCCGACACAATATTTTTTAAACGTGTGGCCTCACATCAGGAGATCGCGTCGGTACTTAGCAATAATATCTACCTTGAGTAGGTAGGTCATGTTAGTGCTCTCCACTCTGCCACTTACAAAGGTTTGAAATTTGAACGAGAACCTCCACTCTTGATTACGTTGAATACTTGTTGATGGTGTATACGATATCAAATACGTAGAATAGCATGTTTAAGTGATACATAGGTATACACATATTATATAGGTATATTAGGTATATCTAGCATAAACTCCATTGAAGCTCGATTTGATTCTAATTGAGCTCTCCAAAGGTACTTAATTGGCGGTTACAGCTCAATGTCCGTTCGGCGATTGTCTGATATTTGCTCAATCACGACGACAATGTCTCTGTGTATTTGTCCGAATTCTCATTGCGTTTACATACACCTGAATATCTTAGTAAATATGTCTCATTTTCTATGAGTAGTACAGTACACACACAAAGATTTCACTTCTGTAAAGTTCTATGTAATATACTTTCTATATAATATACTTACCTACCTACGTACAAAATACATGGACTACTTAGCTCCATACATGGGTATTTATTGAAGTGGCATAACTAGACCTAACTGATGAGTTTGATGAATCTGATGATGCACTACTTTTAATATAGGTACATAATTTGCTTTATTGTAATTATTATTTGGAATATGAATAATGATTCCGATGGGTAAATTTTGCATTTCTGCCTTGTAAACCAAATATCTATTTTAGTTATTATAAGTTTACTGTATAAGGTACAACCATAATCTTTTCTATGTACTTCTACTTATATCAAAATAATAAACCATGTGTGCATTTTTGTAAAACTGGCCTCAGGTTGCCCGTAGTACAACAAAATTAAATCGTCAGTTGGCAGCGGCAGGACGCGGGGGGCTCGTGGTCGGCGGTGGCGGGGGAGGGGATGGTGCGGGGCGGGGCGCTGGTGCTGCCAAATGCGCACACGCACCACGCCTCGCGGTATGCCTGCTTTCCTGGGACAGATTCGGCCCCAAGAATTTTGATCCGACTCGTCGTTTTCGACCCTTTGGCAGTGGCTGTTTCTCCTAATCCGTTGGTGAGATGTTTTTGTAGTTAAATGTATCGAGGGTTGCCTGGTGAAACCCGATAAGTGACAAAAAGTGAGATTTTAAAGTAAAAACAGTTTTAGAATGATTCAGTATCGGTCAATCTAATGGTAATATCAGATAAGCTGATTTTACATGTATCACGGAAATATGCCGAGTAAATAACCCAATAAGTACTTGATTTCAACTATTAATTCAAAACTAAATACTACAAGTACATTTAAGACTTCATTTTTATTTATTACTTAATGGAAGAACCACATAATGTATATTTATTGGTATTTAGTGCCGAGATATTTACACCTAATCAAACTAAACACACAATGTAGAACCAGTTACTGTTACTTACCCGGTCTCACCTCATTGCGATTGCAAACTTTAAAGGATTTTATTACGAATTAAAATACGTTAAAAGCATTTGTTGGATTCTACTTTTACGATATCATTTATTGCACATACAAATTTATTAAAAGAGAACCCAACAAATAAACTTATAGTACTTATTTGAAACAATTCTCTAATAAAATATTATGTTAAGTCCAGTAATCGGATTCTCGCAAGAGGCCTTTAACAAATTTCTTTCAAATATGTCCGGGGAAGAACCCTATAAGTTTTTCGACGGCCCCATGATCATGCGCAATTGCGCAGCCTTGACAAGTAGCGACACGAACGCAAGCGCACCGCTGCGACGTTGCATATTTAATTGAAAATAGCTGTTCAAAAGGGGTGTATTGTATTAAAGAAGGTTGTGAATGATTGTGTTCAAAGTTGTGTGATGGGTGACCGAGGCAGAAAATTAGTGCAACTACCTAGCTTGCAGTAATAAGCTGGAAACAGGTAATCTACTTTTCTAACCTAGAATAAACGTAGAATTGTCATATTTTACACACCGTGTTTATAGTAATGAGTTCAAGTAACAATTAATGTAAGCTATTGTACCTAACCGTTACCATGAAAAGCATTGTTGTTGTTTTATTGAACTTATGGGTTTTTAGCACTGACTACGAAAAGCATTGTTGTTGTTTTATTTGATCTTATCGGGTTTTAGCACTGACTATGAAAATAATTGTTGTTGTTTTATGCGAACTTATCGGGTTTTAGCACTGACGATTAATGAGACTTCGCGACTTTGAGTGATTCTTACGATAAAAATAATAAAAAGGTAGTTGTGATTAGTACTTTTGATTAAATAATATTGATTATTTTTTACGTTTCAGCGAGGCAAAGTGCTTCTATGAACAGTTTGTCTATGACTAGACCTAGTGTTTCAAAGGCAATTGAAAAAAATGTAAGCTGTTACATGCAAAACAATGAAGATGGTAAGTTTCCATGGTTTTGAAGATCCGCACATTGTTTTACGTTACTACCTATTGTGTTTGTGATACTCATACTTTAATTAAAAAAAACAATTTCAGAAAATGACTCAAATGCGCTATATTGTCAACGACAATAATAGCAAGTAAGTCTTTTGTGGATTATTAAAAAAAACTGTTGTTAGGATCAATCGGTAACTTAGTTTATTATGCTTAAATTTTTGCCAGATAATGAAACTGACTTATTTTGCAGTGACGATTCGGATGAAGATCCTACATATGTGCCACATCCTAAGGACTTTCGCAATTTTGATGAATCGCAAATTGATATCACCGCCCAAATGCACAATTATAATAGTAAGAAGACTCAAGTAAGTCTTTTACAGATTACTTAAAAATAATGTTATTAGGATAAAGTTACTCATACAGGTAATTTATTCTTCTTTCGGTTTATTCAAATGATTAAACTGAAGATCCTACTTATGACTATTTAACCAAAACAAATAGATTTTGACTCAGATTTTACTAATGAAAGTCCAAATGTTTCATCCAAACAGGAAGATTTTTTTATGGTGCTGATTGGTGAAGTTTTAGATCGAGTTTGGATTGCTGTAGAAGATGACCATTCAGCTTCCGCACACAAGCTCCCGCTCCTTGTTTTCCTGATACAGATTCAGAGAACGATGCACCTCAGCGAAATGATTCTGGCCATGACATTATTATTCATGAAAGTCCCAGTCCAAGGAAACATCAGGAACGTTCCTTGCCGATACTTGACAATGTTAGTCTTTCTGGTTAAGGAATCTTCGGAATCTGGAACGTAAGAAGAAGCTCTTTCTATACATTCAGAAAGAGCTTCTTCTTACGTTCCAGATTCCGAAGACGATACATTAAAAGTATTAGAACCAACTGACTCTAGCCACAATGACGGCATGATCCGTGAACGTTCCGGTGCTTGTTCACAAGTAGAAGACACTGTTAACTTAATTTTAGACAATGTTTTAGATAAAGTTTGGGATTCTGTCAAACCCCTGAAGCGACGTAAGCAAGCTAAGCTATCTGAATGGAAAGTAGATATCGCTAAAAAGCGAAAAATGGAAGGGCTACCTTATGTAACCCAAGGCGTTAAGCGTCCTGCTAAAGTTCCAAAACCTCCTTGGAACCTCCTCGATCCTTGAAGCCTCCTTTGGAACTTTAGCAGCTTTCGCTTTTTAGCGATATCTACTTTCCATTCAGATAGCTTAGCTTGCTTACGTCGCTTCAGGGGTTCGACACAATCCCAAACTTTATCTAAAACACTGTCTAAAATTAAGTTAACAGTGTCTTCTACTTGTGAACAAGCACCGGAACGTTCACGGATCATGCCGTCATTGTGGCTAGAGTCAGTTGGTTCTAATACTTTTAATGTATCGTCTTCGGAATCTGAAACGTAAGAAGAAGCTCTTTCTATACATTCACCTTGACCAGAAAGACTAACATTGTCTAGTATCGGCAAGGAACGTTCCTGATGTTTCCTTGGACTGGGACTTTCAGGAATAATAATGTCATGGCCAGAATCATTTTGCTGAGGTGCATCGTTCTCTGAATCTGTATCAGGAACACAAGGAGCTCCCGCTGAATAGTCATCTTCTACAGTAATCCAAACTCGATCTAAAACTTCATCAATCAGCTCCATAAAAAAATCTTCCTGTCTGGATGAAACATTTGGACTTTCAGTAGTAAAATCTGAGTCAAAATCTATTTGTTTTGGTAAGATAGTCGTAAGTAGGATCTTCAGTTTAATCATCTGAAAAAAAACGAAATCAGAATAAATCACCTGTATAAGTAACTTTATCCTAATAACATTATTTTTAAATAATCTGTAAAAGACTTACTTGAGTCTTCTTACTATTATAATTGTGCATCTGGGCGGTGATATCAATTTGCGATTCATCAAAATTGCGAAAGTCCTTAGGATGTGGCACATATGTAGGATCTTCACCCGAATACACATAGGATATACATAGACTTGCGCTGCACTAGTCGTCTTTGCACTAGTGTAGATTTAGTGGTTCTGACGGAAGATCAGCGCTGTGGACTCTCGAGTCTACAGCACGTATGCTGAGTCAGCGCCAATTCTATACCACGACACATGACTCTTGCGCAAATAAACTATAGGTTAACTTAATTCATAAGTTTCAATGTTATGTATTTATTTTGTTTAGTTTTTTGTTTTCCTTTTTTGTGTTTGTATCACTGCGAATGTAAGTTGTGGTTTGAATAAAGTTTTTATCTATCTATCTATCTATCGAATAGTCACTGCCAAATAAGTCAGTTTCATCAACTGGAAAAAATGTAAGCATAATAGATTAAGTTACAGATCGATTGTAACACCAGTTTTTTTAATAATCCACAAAAGACTTACTTGAGTCTGACATGCTATTATTGTCGTTGAGAATATAGCTCATTTGGGTGGCAATATCAATTTGCGATTCATCAAGATCGGAGGAGTCCTTTTCTGAAATTGATTTTTTAAATTAAAGTATGAGTACCACAAACACAATAGGTAACGTAAAACAATGTGCGGATCTTCAAAACCATGGAAACTTACCATCTTCATTGTTTTTCATATAACAGCTTATATTTTTTTTATTTGCCGTTGAAACGCTAGGTCTAGTCAGACAAACTGTTCATAGAAGCACTTTGCCCCGCTGAAACATACTGAATTATACCTGAAGAGTATCATGGATGGATAAGAAGCCTAAAAACGTTTGTTGGCATAGCACTTACTTTTTCTGATGTAGAATAATACCGTTATTACTTTTAGATTCGTCTATTTTTTAAGTTTTTATTTGGTAATAATACCCTCTTAGTAACACATATGTTTTTTTTATTTATGCGTAAACCCAATAAGTCGATACCCCTTGGTAAAAAATGTTATCTTACAGGAAAACTAGATGAGTTACATAACTAAAACATAGATAAACTTAAAGTGAATGAAATTGCTTTTCACAAACCACTCATAAAACTACGAATCTATTTATCAAAATAAGTGTCCGATGACAATAAACCTTTAACATCATTTTTCTCGAAACTAGGTGTCACGTACTTATAGGGTTTCACCAGGCAACCCTCGGTATGTTAAATATGGGCTGTTTAAACCCAACCGATTTTAACAGTGTATTCCTGACCGCATTTAGAAACTATAATGTCGTATAAACTTTTTTGGATATCGCCTAGTTTCAGAGTTATTACTAATAAAAAAAAAAACATATTTTCTAATGGTTACTCAGTAAAAAAGGTGTTTTTAACGGCGTTGGTACCATTATGAAGAATAGTCTCACTAACCTCATTAATAGATGTCAAAAAGTGAGAAATAAGACCTTCAAAATAAGAGGTTTTTGTAAAAAAAAAACGTTAACACTGGTTGTAAGCGCTATAGTTTTATTACTAACATTCACTTCTTATCTTAAAATACATTCAAAAATAGAAAAAAAAAATAGAAAAATAAAAAAAATAGTTTATCCAAACATGACAAAAGTCATGTAACATTTTTTGTGTGTTTTTACATCAAAAATGCGTGGTTTAAATCTTTCGGGTTTAAACAGCCCACGATGTACATATATTTTTTAAAACCTTTATTAAAGTAACTATTTATTTCGGCTATAAAGGTTTTCATTGGTTAAATTCCATGTCTTTACAGATGTTAGGAACTGGCGGCAGCGGACACTTGAATTGTTCTGTTACCGGTGGTCGAGGCGGAGGAGTTACCTTGAGCTGGCAACACGAAGCAAGGCCTCTCCATGCTCCTCAAGCTCGACTGACCTTAGGCCCAGTTCACTCTCATCACGCAGGCCTGTACCAATGCACTGCTCACGATCATTCCGATTCTGCCGTGGCTGGAGCTGAACTTATCATTGCTGGTAAAATTGTTTTTAAATTCTCGATATAAATCCCCTTTTTTTGGGAAATTAATGAAAATTCATTGCATGGGTTTCAGATAGACCACCTAGGTTGGTATCGACATTTAGCGAAGCTGTTACTAGAATTGGTCAAAGCATAGCGCTTAGGTGTGCGGCGAATGGTATTCCTCCACCTAGAATACTCTGGACGTTAGACGATAGACCGCTTCCGTCAGCGCCAGACAAGTAAGGAATAACTTTCAATTTTATTTATTCCTTAGTTACCTACATGTATAGGACTAATTTGTCCATTCTCACTAAGCCGTTTCTGTCCTAGCTTTCTTTTAACTTGGGCATAATATAATAAGATTTATATTTACGAATACTTTTATCTAGTGACTTAAAAATCTGACCTTAGAGTTTTAATTTGATACAGGATTGGTGATTCATTATGTTGTTTTGGTATTTAAATCCCTTAAGTATTGTGCAACATTTGCTTGTTTCAGATATAGTGTAAATACAAGAGCCGAAAGTATTTCTGGAGGTGAAGAAGGAACGATTGTTTCAACCCTAAGTGTAACCATACGAACTGCTGATGAAGGTGGTCGATATGGGTGTAATGCAACGAACTCTCGTGGTTCACAGGCTCACCACGCAAGACTGAATGTATTTGGTGAGCTTAAATGAAATCACATAAACTGAGTTTGACAACTTTGAATTAATAATTTCCTAATGCAGTTCTGTTGATATCCTTCCAGGTCCTCCAAATATTAGATATTTATCGTCCATACATGTTAAAGCTGATACGGATGTGGTTTTACATTGTCCGTATTCAGGTTACCCAATTAAGTGAGTACATTATAATTATTTACGAAATAGTTACTTAAATTGAAATGATAATAGAACTGTGTTAATAATGGTAAATATATTTTTAGAGAAGTAGTTTGGCGACGCGAAGACGGCTCCATAGTAGAAGTCGCCATAGAATCGAACGATGAGAAGGGAATGCTAAAACTGTCTTCTGTTCGAAGTAGCACAGCTGGAAGTTACACATGCGAAGTACGTGCTGAGAGTGGGGAACTTGCCAGAAGAACTGTAAGGGTCGAGGTTCATAGTAAGTCTTTGTATCGACAACTACATATGTAATTGTTAGATATTTAGTAATGGTCTCTATATCATTTATATCACTCTTTATTTCACACCTCATTCAAATAAAAATAACAAAAAATTACAATCTTAAATAAAGGTAGAATCGACAACGTCTTACTCGTATCGCTAAAGAGTGATCTCTTCCACATAACCTTCGAGCAATGAAAAATGAATTGTTATATTCCACAGAACCTCCAAAAATTGCACCTTTCCTGTTCCCTGAAGAGCTAGAAGTAGGTGGAAGCACGCAAGCAACATGTAGTTTAATTTCCGGGGACAAACCTATTCAATTCACATGGCATAAAGATAACTTACCAATTCCATCTGTGTTGAAGGTACGTAATGATAAAGTCTATAGATACAGCATTTTTGTCTACCTTGCTACTTTCATTAAGACTAATTTATTTTTGTTTTTTGTAGGTGGAGCAAAAGAACATGGATTTTTTTTCTTTACTAATAATTCAAGAGCTCACTTCTGCTCACAGTGGAGATTACACTTGTAAAGCTTCCAATGAGTTTGGCGCTGTTAGCCATACTGCTTCGCTTAATGTTAAAGGTAGTTTTGATTAATAGTTAATAACAAAGTGACTTATTAAACTAACAAAAATATTTATTAAACCAGTAACGTAACATAATAAACAGTTTTATTGCACAGAGGCGCCGATGTGGGTGTGGCGCGCACAAAACACCTCGGTGTCTGCCGGGGCTTCCCTCTTGTTGCCTTGTTCAGCAAAAGGACAACCAGCTCCTAGAGTTTCTTGGGAATACTCTATAGGTAAGACATGTTATTTCGCGAAACTGTTGCTAATTTTACCTTATTCGTCTAAAAGACATGCTCAGCAGCTCACGCGCATGGATATGTACTGGGGTACACTTGCCACCTATGCTTTGGGTATCCTTGATTTATTTACCAATACTTCTCATAGAAGAACTTATAGGGGAACTTGACTAAACGATTTTAAATGATGAAATGTTTTGTCACAGATGGAGAAAACTGGCGACACATGCTTTTCGGTCAGTCGGAAACCAACGACGGTGATGGAGGATCTATCCTATCTGACGGAACCGTGTGGCTCAAAGCTGCTGCGCCGGAGCACGAAGGATGGTACAGATGCGTAGCGCGCGCGCAGCATGCGTCCATACATCACACATTTTACTTGGATGTCAGAGGTCAGTTAATACTACATAATTTCATGCAGCACTCATCCACACTTTATTGTCACATTACTGCTCCAGAGCATGGGTAAAATAGCACGGTAACCTTGAAAATGGTTCATAACGATGCCACGTCATAATTCGATTTCAAAATGTTCATCACTCTCATCAGTATAAGGTGGTACTTTAATAGTTCTTGTATTTTTAGAGCCGCCAAAGCTGAGCAGAGGTGGCAGTGGTGGGGAAACTCGGTGGGTGGTGAGGGGCTCCACGGCGAGATTGCTATGTGTTGTGAACGGAGAACCGGAGATACACGTGCATTGGACTCATGACTCCAGACCCTTGGCATTGCAGTAAGTATCTTACACCGTAATACAGCTTCCGTTGCTTAGTCTTTAGAGACGCTGCTTGCGTAGGTTGATATCCTGGAAAAATCCACCAAAAATTGGAACTTTATAGGGTAGGGTGTATTTGGGTAATTCCGAATGCCAAAAAACTCAAAAAACACCGGATAAATTCGAAAAATGACACATAAGACGATGTAATTACGAGAGATTTTTCTGTTATTTTCGGAATTACCCTAAGGTACCTTATACAATAACTGACGTCTGCGACTTCTGCGAGTAAGTCGTTTTTGAAAAAAACTACCTAGGTTTCTTTTTATAAAGTGGGTACTTTTACAGGGGGTGTAGTGGTGTGTTCGTAGCATATTTATTTTAACCACCGCAATCTCTTCTTTAGTGGCTCCAAGAAGCTATAGTCATAGCGGCCACACCCTGGTAAACCACGTCAGCGGGCTAAACCTAAAGAAGGGGACTACATCCACGATCATCTGTGGAGTAGTTAACGGTCGATCCCCGTAAGCAATAAGCATAAAGTCCACATTGGTAAGACCTTGTAAGTAACTACCGATCTGGCAGGGTAACGCGGAAACCCTAAGGGCGTACGTCAGGATCCATCTTGTGGCTACGGCCTCCCCGCTGCATCTCAACCTCTGCCGATCGTACCGGTATACCGGTCCATTGGGCCACGGAGGTTGGGACGAGTGAAGTGGACTTGCATCGGCGCAACTGCTTGTTCACTATAAATAAGTTCACGCGCAGATGACCCTCGCTTACGTTTCCGGATTCGAGCCTCTAAAAGCCCTACGGCGATGGGGTGTTGGCGGTGGGGTCGACGTATCGATGTACCGAGACTCTAGTTAGCACTCTGCACGTAGGCGGCCAGGAGAGAGTGGTCGCTCCCGGAGTCGACCGAGGTGGGACTCTGGGTTCGGCAGCACGACTGGCGACAAAGCAGCCCTAGCAGCCCTGTTGTCGCCGTTGTCGGACACGACAAGGAGGACTATATATATATATATATATATATATATATATATATATATATATATATATATATATGTATAATCTGTAAAAGTATATATATATATATACTTTTACAGATTTACTTACCTACTTGTATTTTTAACCGATTCCAATATGTCAAAAGTTCAAGTTGTCATTGTTGTTGTCATAAGTCTGATTAAAAATATTAGATGCACTTTATCAAATTCTTCACATTAATTGACCCTCTAAACAGTTATTTATTTTTATAATACCGATACGTCTATGAATGAAATTATATCCTTTTATTCTCCACGACATTTAATGTCATGCCATTATGATGCCTTTTATGCGTCCATCACAGTGGCGCGGGTGGCATCGAAACCAGAGACACCGGTAATGGAGGGAAGGTGTCCGAGATAACAATAACGCACGCCGGCCCTGAGCACGCCGGCGAGTATCGCTGTCTCGCGAGGAACTTGTATGGCAACGACGAGTTGGTGTATCGGTTGTATGTCAAAGGTATTAAAAAAAAGAAAAAATATTTATTAGTGACACACAATACGTAACATTACAAGATACACATTTAAAAGGACAAGAAACAAATTATACTACAAAACGGTCCCCAATTCAGCATAAAGCTGGGGCCTGTAATTACAACCCAGCGCTGGTCTTCCATTGCAGCACAATGTTCTTCCTTGTATAAAAATAAATAGAGGGTATAAGTTAGTATTTCTGATTGTACTTTGTTTACTTATTGATGGCGCAGAGAAGAATCATGTAGTATGCCCGCTTAATTTAAAAATACAGGGTGACGTCTGGGCCATGGAACCTTTGATAGTCAAGTATCAATTAAGTCATAATTAGGAGATTTCTTTTCGCGACTTCTTGTTTGTCTCCATAGTGAAAGTTGCTCAACGTGACCATCCAGATAACACCATGTATAGTAAAACTTGAGAAACTTCAGGATATTTCCGTGACTGTTTTTTCATCAGAGTTTCATTGCAGAGCGTCCAAACATCCCCGAAGAGGTTCGGGTATCGGAAGTATGGTCCCGAAGAGCGCGAGTGACCTGGAGGGTAGCCCGCGGAGCTCTGGTGTCCCACTACTCGTTGCAGTACAGGGCACTGAACCGAGACCTGACGGTGTCGCTGGAGACACCTCTGACGGGGCTTCTTGACAACTGGGAGTCGCCTGAAGTGCTTAACTTGACTTTGGCGAATTCAGATTTGCTCCATGTCGCGTAAGTTTTCGATTATTGCCTGGTTCATGTTCTTTTGAAAGTTTTTACTTTTAAAACGGGGACATTTAATTTTTAATGATGTTTGTATAAATACTTTAATGTTACGTTTAGTATCTACTCTATCTGATGACTTATTATTTTTTTTAAAGATACAGAAACAAATTACAGACACAGAACACATTGTCATATAATTAACAATAGTATAGCACAGTTTAATCGTACATGGTCTGCAACTCAACAAGACTGTACACGACATTTACACAATAACACGATATCAAGTATGGGATACCGGTTTTTTCTTCATACAAAAGAGCGGTTCTAATTTCGTTACAGGGTGTACTTCTTCATTTGCTTTTAATTTAAGGGAAGCTTATTTAGGTCAAATTTAATTAATTTCTCTAAGAAACGAATATCTTAACTCGTACTGTTATTGAGTTATTAAATAAATAAGATCAAAAAAACAAAATTCTTTATTCCGTTAACAGGTGGTACAAAAAATTACAAGTATTGGTGTCTCCCTTTAAGTTATTTGCAAAATAACCTGTGCCATAAAGTTTAATGACTGAACAAGTGTATTGTAAACTTTATTACACTCAAATGTTACTTATTTCGACATGTGCCGTCAGTCACCTGAGATTAACTTTTGGGCATTTTTACTTTTTGGGTTACCCAATCAGCACGAAGTTAAAAAAACATTAATTTCAGTCAGCTTCATAACGACACCCGACACACACATATATCTGCCGCCTTAGCCAAGTTGCCAATCGCTAACGCTCAGTAGCGTATCCTGAATTTCCTCTTTGTCACTCTTTCATATTAGTGTGACAAAGGCAGTTAGCTGCCCATCGTTTACGATTGACGATTAAGATTAGATTCAGATTTAGATTTATTTATTTTACAAAATAAATTAAGTGTTACATTAATCTATATGAATTTAAATTATGATCGTCAAAAAAAATAAAAATTACTTACCTACATTAATGTAGTCAGTGTAGTAGTAATAATGTCAAAAAATGAATATAAAACAATAATAATTTAGCATTAGATATAAATGATCAATAGTAAAAACAAGGAAGAACATCATAATTATGATATCACACATAGTGATCGTCAACTTATAGGCTAAAATAAACTAATACAGCGTGGGTATTTGATACGGGCGAATAATTAATCCAGCTATAATATCTGATCCTAAGAGTCGTATAAGATAACCATTTCGTTAAATTTTGTTGTTGATTAGGTGTAATGATTTTTCTAAAGTGCAACCCAGCAGCAATGTATGCCGGCCAACTGACATGAGACTCGTATGACGTTTAGATACTTATGTCTACTTTAAGTAATGTGGCTACCAGTGGATGCAATACATTGCGGGGTCAATTATTTTGTATGAAAAAAAAATACCTTAATTTCTAAAATAAATTTATGTAAATAGGTTCCCTAGGTCCGATAGTAATCGCCACTAAAATATTCGCCCGTATCAAATACACACGCTGTATAAAATAGGAATTAATGAGATATATCATGTCAAACAATTTGACGTTTATAATGTCAAGTAATTAAATAAATAAAATAAATATTGTTGGACATCCTTACACAAATCGACCTAGTCCCACGGTAAGCTCAATTAAGGCTTGTGATGTGGGTACCAGGCGACGATTTAGCCTCGTCCTGCCCAGGCATGTAAATCCCAACTACTTATATCTGCCCGTTGTCATTTTTGAAGGACAATATCCTCGTCCTGCCCATTGTGATTTTTAAATGACATTACATACTTCACGGGTCCTGCCCAAACATAAATAAAGTTAGGACGTATTTCTGCCCACTGTGATTTTAAAATCACATTTTAAAATTTTGCGGCTAAAACACTCCATTGACACTTTAGTGCCAATTTACTACTTGCACCTGATTGGTTGGAATATACTCAATGGCGGTACCTCCATTTTGGATTGCATGGACACGGCATCTTTCTTTAGTGTGAATCCAAAAGGTCAAGATGTCACGACGTCCGCGGCGAGGTAAGTTTAATCCATTATTATTAATGTAATCCTAAGTTGTTATTAAATAATAAGTAAATAAATTTGAAATTTAATAGTTAGATCATCATTATTGGTAATCATTTTAAACTTTTCTTTCATTTTAATATTTTTACTACTGCAAAACTTTATTATGTGATTTTAAATTCCCATTGGGCATAATCACTTAATAATATTTGTAATTGTTATAGATTTGAGGGTCACCGACATCGAAAATTTATTAGAAAATTCGGATATTGGTGACTTCGTATCTTCGGACGACGACTGTGGTCACCCTCCAATACGGGAACGTTCGATCAATTAGTGATAGCGAGTCTTCCCATTCGGAAGGTGAACCTGAACCTGATTTGGCTAATGGCAGGGAAAGTGACCGTGGAAGAGGTGGACGTGAAGATTCTACATGCCGTTCCCGTGGACAATCTCGTGGTGGTTCTCGTGGACGATCACGCGGGGACTCACGTGGGCGATCTCGTGGACGAGGAAGGTAGAAACCAGTGTTCCATCATCATCTGAATCTACCCAAACTGAATGGTCTGAACAACAATATCGGGCAAAAGTACTCAATATATTAGAGATTTAAGTACATTTTATTTGATTAAGTGCTCTGTTAAGACTGAATAAACCATTTAAATTATTAAGTCCATGTAAGGAGTTTAACTGAAATGTACCCAATGTCCTTTTAAGTTTACAAATAAAACAGATGGTATTTAGACAATTCTGCCCAATATCCTTTTAAAAGAACAAAAGATAGCGTCTCAAAACCCTCAAAAATCCATAAAGTACATGTTCATAGTATCCCAAAAAATCTATAAAAAAAATATTTCATGTAAAAGTAGAAAAAAATATCAAAATTATTTCTGGGCAGGAACGCCTAAAATTATATTGTCCTTCAAAAATGACAACGGGCAGATATAAGTAGTTGGGATTTACATGCCTGGGCAGGACGAGGATATAATTTTAGGCGTTCCTGCCCAGAAATAATTTTGATATTTTTTTCTACTTTTACATGAAATATTTTTTTTATAGATTTTTTGGGATACTATGAACATGTACTTTATGGATTTTTGAGGGTTTTGAGACGCTATCTTTTGTTCTTTTAAAAGGATATTGGGCAGAATTGTCTAAATACCATCTGTTTTATTTGTAAACTTAAAAGGACATTGGGTACATTTCAGTTAAACTCCTTACATGGACTTAATAATTTAAATGGTTTATTCAGTCTTAACAGAGCACTTAATCAAATAAAATGTACTTAAATCTCTAATATATTGAGTACTTTTGCCCGATATTGTTGTTCAGACCATTCAGTTTGGGTAGATTCAGATGATGATGGAACACTGGTTTCTACCTTCCTCGTCCACGAGATCGCCCACGTGAGTCCCCGCGTGATCGTCCACGAGAACCACCACGAGATTGTCCACGGGAACGGCATGTAGAATCTTCACGTCCACCTCTTCCACGGTCACTTTCCCTGCCATTAGCCAAATCAGGTTCAGGTTCACCTTCCGAATGGGAAGACTCGCTATCACTAATTGATCGAACGTTCCCGTATTGGAGGGTGACCACAGTCGTCGTCCGAAGATACGAAGTCACCAATATCCGAATTTTCTAATAAATTTTCGATGTCGGTGACCCTCAAATCTATAACAATTACAAATATTATTAAGTGATTATGCCCAATGGGAATTTAAAATCACATAATAAAGTTTTGCAGTAGTAAAAATATTAAAATGAAAGAAAAGTTTAAAATGATTACCAATAATGATGATCTAACTATTAAATTTCAAATTTATTTACTTATTATTTAATAACAACTTAGGATTACATTAATAATAATGGATTAAACTTACCTCGCCGCGGACGTCGTGACATCTTGACCTTGTGGATTCACACTAAAGAAAGATGCCGTGTCCATGCAATCCAAAATGGAGGTACCGCCATTGAGTATATTCCAACCAATCAGGTGCAAGTAGTAAATTGGCACTAAAGTGTCAATGGAGTGTTTTAGCCGCAAAATTTTAAAATGTGATTTTAAAATCACAGTGGGCAGAAATACGTCCTAACTTTATTTATGTTTGGGCAGGACCCGTGAAGTATGTAATGTCATTTAAAAATCACAATGGGCAGGACGAGGATATATAATAGACAGATACTTAAAGATACTTAAATACAAAGACAGCCATGACCAAGGAACAAATATTTGTGATAAGTAAATACACAAATAATGCCCTCGCCGGGATTCGAACCCGGAACCTCCAGCTTCGTAGGCAGGGTCACTACCAACTAGGCTACGGAGGCTGACAAAGCTGACAAGTAATTAAATAGGTTACGTACATTACAATTTTAATTCCATGTATTCGGTGACCGAGTACAGAGGGTTGCTCAATAAAAAGATCCTCAATTGACGTTAAGCGCGATTGGCAACTTTGGCTAAGCATGCTGATGAGTGTACCGTGCAGGTCGGAAGGGCCGGGGCGTGCCGGCGCATCCGTGTCGGGGCTCTCGCCGGACACCCGATACGCGCTCCGGCTCGCCGCTTTCAACGACGTCGGGGCTTCGGCGTACACCTCTCCGCTGCACTTCACTACGAGGGAAGAAGGTCAGTAGATTTAAATGGGCAACTTGATTCCTTGGAAGGCTATAGTAAATCAATATGTCATTTTGAACGCTATTACTTGCGATTTGTCAGTCCGTAAAATCCATATCATGTTCTTTGTTGATTTAACCAGATCGACGTCAGCCTTTTTAGTTTTGTAAATTTGATAGCAAGGATTTGTTACATAATTATATCAAAGTCTCCTCGTAATATAGCCAACCTAAGTCACTTTGGTGAAATTTTTTTTCAGTGTAGCACATTACGAGTATTGGTATACTGTCAGTATGTCGCCGCAAGATAGATTTTCCATTTTTTACTAACTAAATATACAGGGTGGTCCAAACCTTGACGTCAAAAATTTTTTTTTAGATTCCTCACGTCATAGGCTATCAGAATATACCCCATGTATGCTAGCCGATTTTTTGTAGTTTTCGAGTTATGAATTTTTGAAATTTTTTTTCTTTGAGAAATTCTGGAGTGAAAAAATTTATTATAAAAAAAAAACTATTGAGTTTTTTAATAGTTTATTTTTGTAAAAGTATAACTACAAATAAAGCATTTACTGACATAAAAGTTAACGTCCTTACTTTGATACAAGTAGGATAAAAAAATACCAAATTCAAAATTTTACGTTAAAAACTCATCAAAATAGCATTAATGTACGTAAATAAAAAAAAATAAAACATATCCCAAGGATTTTTGGTATTCTAAAGCCTGCACTAGACCTTAAGCCTTCGTAAAAGCAAAAAAAAGTGACACTTAATGATGAGGATTTTTCGGAGTCCTCCTTCCTCCTTGCGTCGTAATCCTCATTGCTGAGGGTCGTGAAGCCCCCGTGGTATGAGCTTCTGTCTTACGGAGTCCCGCCATCTGTGCCTATTCTTGGCATCGTGTAGTGCAGTGTGTAGCTGGGTACCCAACGCAGAACGGACTTGATCTGTCCATCTTATTGGGCTACGGCCTTTTCGTCTGTTTTGTTGTTCATATCAATAAACAAAGACAGAAAATACCACGAAAACTCAATTTGTGTAGTTATTATACGAAATTTTGCTTTATTTTTAAATTAAAAATTTAGAAGGTTTTTTTTAAGTTTATTTGACCGACTACTCCGAAAAATCCTCATCATTAAGTGTCACTTTTTTTTGCTTTTACGA
>JALPQI010013108.1:0-39544 GCA_025490895.1 Thaumatotibia leucotreta
GTCACTCAAACGAAGGCGTCATTAGAGTGAGAGAGACAAATCCTCGAAATTTACGAAATTCGATTTTCGCGGTAGGGCCGCTGCGAACAATGAAGTTCGCAAAATTCGGGGTCTTTTCTCTATCACTCTAATGAGGCCTTCATTAGAGCCAGTTTGTCAGCCTCCGTAGCCTAGTTCCAGGTTCCGGGTTCGATCCCGGCGAGGGGATTATTTGTGTATTTATTTATCACAAATATTTGTTCCTGGGTCATGGCTGTCTATGTATTTAACCCTTAAATGCATAGTAATGTATATATGCATCATCTATTCTCGACTCTATTGACAACCCGTCAGAATTCAAATTTGAATAAATCTTTGTCAAGGTCATGCGTTTAATAGTTAAGTATCTGTATGTATTTATCTATTTATAAATATCGTCGCCGGGCACCCACAACACAAGCCTTAATTGTGCTTACCGTGGAACTAGGTCGATTTGTGTAAGATTTTCCAGATATTTAATTTATTATTTTACTATTTATTATTTTATTAGAGTTATAGAGACAAATCCTCGAAATTTACGAACTTCGGTGTTCGCGGTAGCCAGATTCTAGTTTATTCGCCCGCTAAATCCTGTAACTTGGTGCCCGATGCGCCTACGCAGCCTGTTCGAGTTACCGTGCTTTGTGGCAAGGGCCATACATCTGAAGCGATGACACTTCAATACTACCGGATTAAAGCCCCACGGTGGGCCCATAAGAGAAATTAAGAGACCATTCACCAGAACCTGGGTTAACACTCGTAATGAACCGATGTTTCAAATAGCGATGAATTAATTGATTTCCTAGCTTAGCTAATATTCCTATAGCTAACCCATGTAGATACTGTGCAGAATGTGAAGGCGTTTGGCAGTAACACACGGCCATATACCGCACGTGCCTTCTCTTTCTGACCAGTTGCCGTACCATGAGTTGAAAAGTAAAGGGTATGTTAGGTTTTATTCAATACATATTTAATGCGGTCTATTCTATCACGCGCGCACTGGTATATTGGATTGGAAATCGATAGTAATATTTACATTTTATTTTTCTATAGACATTGCTTTGATTCGATTGCATTTAACCGGATAAACGACGTCTTTCAGTCTAAGGAATTCAATTTTGTTTTTGTAACACCAGCATAAGCAAAAAAGACGATTTTTGTTTTAGTCAAGTTGCATGTCTCATTGACATGTTTATTTGGACAATGTAAAAATAAATTGTTACTTAACTTATTTTGTTTTTTTTTCAGGTAAGCAGAGAGCGTACTTCAAGCCAATTAGGTATAGGAAAAATACGTAACACATGAAAATAAACAAACATACTTAAAAGCTGTGGTTTTACACGTAAACCTACAGTCATAAGAAAGGTAAGGTTAAGTAATCATAATAAATTTTAATATATCACCGAATTTTGTATATTTGTAATGAAATTTATAATACGTAGGTTGATACGTATGTATGTAAAGTGGTAAACTAAATGGTCATTATTTATTTAATTTATTACATTATTGGCTATAGGTAGGTATATTTCACAGCTAAGCGCATAAATATTAGCAAGACTATTAATTAAGATATAATATTTAATACGCCATTTAAATTTTTTAATGATTATCTGTTACACTTTCACGTTTTAAACATACTGAATGATGATTTTCGTGAAACTTGGTTTGGATATAATGTCTCTAGAAAGGATAAAGAATATTTTTGTCCCCGAAAAAAAAATAGCCCTCTGAATAGCGCTAGCCAAATTTTACTCAGACAAAGTTGTGGGTAACGACTAGTATTTAAATAAATAATTAAATTGACATTTTGTTATCGTCATGAATTAATAAAACTTTACAAATTAAGGATGCATGTAAAATTGATAAACCCTCCAAAAGACTTAAACCATAAAGTATGAGGAAAAACGTTCAGTTTATAATCAATATTATTTCGATAATATAGTAAAGTAAAACATGGCAAAATGGGACCTATACATAATTATGTTGAATTTGTGATATTCCTAGTTTTCGTTGTCGTGAGTTGACCAATGTAAACATGACATGAGGCTGTTACTACTATTCAGTCTCTGAGAAGAAGTTGTAATAGTGTGAAGGAAATGGTATAAACGTGACCTCTGAAATTGCGAATAACGCAAAAAATTGGTTAGAAGCCTCTAAATTAATATGAATAAATAAAATTGTACACCTGTAGAGAGTATATTACACTTGGACATCAGGACGATACGTACATACAACTAGGCATTTTAGGTAGTAAGTACTTATTTTCTTTTCTAGTTTATATACGTATACCTGTACTGTAGCTGGTACCTACCTTTTATGACTTCAAACAAAATTTGAGGTTACACATATTAGCACGAGGTTCCATTTATCTAGGCTTGACTGTTCATGTTGGTAAACATAACAACAAAGGTAGTTAATAAAGTTCAGTCCTTGTTTGTGACAATTTACACCTCTCATAAAATAAATAAATAAGGTAAAAGGGCGTTACGTAATAAGGCAAGAGGCGAAATCGACCACCCTTGCGACGATCGGCCACCTACGAGCAATGACTTTAATTCTTAGGGATAACTTATTTTAAACTTAAATATTATAACAATTATTTTAAATAAACAATTAAATAAAAACTAAATTAAATTGAACGAATAATTTTGAAGAATTTCCGATATCTAAGACTAGGGGGCATTTGGGGGAACTAGGGGGACTACTAGGGGGCACTAGTACACTATCTATTAGTCTATGGACGAGCTCCAAAACTGTAACTACCTATGTATGCCTAGCCAATATGCCAAAAAAAAGTCACGTAACGATTCCATATGTATATGTTATAGTCCCGTGATTTTTAATTCGAGTTTGTCATTTAATTTTAATACATTTATTTTATTTTTCGCTTATCGCATGCACTTACCAAATGACACCTTGACTAGGCCTAGTCCCTACCAACGCAGTCAATCAATAATTATGTCAGCAATCACGGGATGATATCCAAGTAATGGACGCAGGGGCTAGGGAATTCTATTATGAATATATTCTATTGTAAACACAAGTTTATCTCATGATCTCATAAACATATGTGCATATTTATATCAAAATGAATAAAGCTATTCCCACAACCCAGTATGTGGAACAAATTTCCATAAGGAAGGCAATGGCAAAATTGATAATTCAGAGATATTTACCTAACAATCATTTCAAATTTCAACAATGTTTACAGTTTCATGGCCATATTTGTAAAAAATATACAAAGTCGGTGCGCATAAAGATTATAGATATACAATCACAAGAAAACAGTCAAACCTATACGCACATCAAAATGCCATAAATATTCAAATATCCCTTATCAGAGCAAATACATGGTCAGAACTCGGAACCCGTATCGTCCTATTGACAGGAGACATTATTCCAGGCGCCTCACGCGCAGTCTTAAACCAGAAAATCGGGGTCTCTGACGTATTATAAGCCCAGTGGAATCGAGAGGTCAGTCATTCTTGGTAAGACCATTCGATTTGACTATTCGGAGGATAGTAGCAATGCCTATTGCGATGTGTACTTGTACACAAGGGGTTCCTTATTCCTTCGACCTTGTCCAACTGGATCACGGTATTAAGGCCATAGGAAACTCAAATATTAGATGTTTATTCGTTTTTTGCTTGTACACGTAGGATACAGAGATACCACAAAATATGATTGAGTTTGGAGTAGCAACAGCACTAATAAATACCTGGTAACGTGCGGCTTCTATTGTAACTTACTTCAGCATCGATAAAAGTGGCTGTTACAATATTAATTTTGACATTTTACGTAAGGGTGAGTGGGCCACAGTTGATCATGGGGCACAGTGAATCTTTTGCAAACATAGATGTTATTATAGATTCTGCGACCAAAAACGGAATTCGCCAAAAATTTTGGTAGATTAGATACCCCGATTGGATTAAAATAGAAATTTCTCAAATACTACATGTCTGTATAAAATGCATATTATGAAAACTTCGGTACTAATTGATACTGCAAATGTTACCTCAGGGTCGTCTAAGCTTAATCTCTTAATGCCTCACGTAGGTTGGCGCCCACACCACAAACGCGTGAAAAAATCGTGGGCTTAAAATAACATGTAGCATTTATGTCGTCACGTTAAGGTTCATATTTGGCAGGATAGATTGGGCTAGATGTTGTTCGATTGGAAAAAAGTGGGCTATCAAGTACAGTCAAGAGCAAAAGTAAGTGATCACCTTATGCCTTATCACAATGGGATAAGGTCTATAATCGAACAAGAATGATCACTTACTTTTGCTCTTGACTGTACGTGTAAGATGCCTGCTAATGTGTTTGCTATAAGGTTTAGAATTGCATGTATAGTGTTGTTTTTGGTTGGTTGGGAGCCCACGCGTCCCGATCGACTTTTGTTTTGTAATCGAAGGATAGCTGCTTTCGTTTCTACAAATTTGAGGCTTTTGTAAATCGTAGTGATAAATGTTGATGTTGACAGGCAGTGCATACGAGAATAAGGTAGAGTCTTCTCGAAAAATACATATAGGTACAAGGAAAAGACTTACCCCACGACAAGCCGCTGCAAGTATGTATTGTTTGTGCCTTTCGGTCTCATAGACATTGATAATACCGAAAGGGACAAACAACACTTAGCGCCTTGCTAAGTTAGGAGAGTTATGAATAAGGTTGTTTGATTCTTTAGCCACGGACACGTTCCCTACACGTTACCTACGTTCTAGTACCCAAAACATAATTATTACCTTCTATGTATTTACATACAATGCTTTCTTCATACTTAAGTCCGAAAAAAACACTGGTAAAAATAAGACAGACAACCAGCCTTAGGTAATCATAAAATGATGTACAATCGACCACACACCTGTGAACACAGGCAAAGTGCCAAAAATATGTAAACAGAACTTTATTGCCTGGACATAAAGTTGTGTATACATATTTCTGGCACTTTGTCTGTGTCCACAGCTGTGTGGTCGATTGTACATGTGTTTTTGTCAAGTGCTCTTTAATTTTCTTTATACCTCAGAAATGAGTTCCATATCTTTCTTGCCTTATTTTCAGATGTAAACAACTGGTGGCACCAGTGTAAGACACTTTAGCTGACCGGCAGCTAGTTTTATACACGACTAAGAACTTTTTTGCGATGAATAGTCCGACCTACATTTATCGCATTTATGACCTAAATTATGCAATCGTATTCATAACGAGTTTGCAGTGTTACAAAAAAGCCCAATAATACCCTATTAAGCGGCATTATCACAGTGTTTAAACGAAGAATACACCATCATTAAAAATCTGTTATCCACTCGTTGTCGTGTTAAACAAACCGGCGAGTGTAAAGTTGGTGTTAACTTGCGTCCTTACCACGAGTTAGCGGGGTATCCTGACCGTATCGACTGCGCGACTCGATTATTAACTCTCGCTTGCGTTACCCAAGTACAAGCAGAATGAAAAAAATACACAAGCAAAGTCAAAGTCAAAATATTCTTTATTCAATTAGGCCCAGCAACGAGCGCTTTTGAATCGTTAAACTAAATAGCGAATGAAAGAAAAAAAAGCTACTTCCGGTTCTAGCCCTACACCACTGCCTGAGAAGAATCCGGCAAGAAATTCAGCGGGAGTTTTTTTTTAAATAATAGTCTTGTAAAATCTTACAGGTAACATGCATTAATTAAAATTGAAACATAAATTTTATTTAATATAAATACAGGTATAGTACAGTCAGCTGCAGAGATAAGTAGACCCCCTTGCATACAAATTTGTATGCAAGGGGGTCTACTTATATCTGCAGCTGACTGTACATTAACTAGAGATGAAGTCTCTAATAGTCAGCATAATTATATAAATGTAATGAAAGCTTTGACGTTTTTCACGCTCCCAGCGGACCTATCGACTATCGAAACCCACTGTTGTCACCCTCTCGCACTTTCGTACGATTTACCGAGTGCAACAGAGAGGACACGTCGACAGTAATTCACGGTAGGCTTTCAGCTTGTAGTAAGGATACAGGACCGACCACGACCAGTCCGACGGGTTCGGCCGGGACCGGCCGTTTCGGTAATATCATTAATTGGTGGACAGCTCTGCGATATTCTCAAACTACAGAATACACTTATTTCGTTTTCACCTGCCTTCATGTTGTCGATAAAATATTCAAACATCGATAGATAATTGATCTGGGTGCTTAGACAAGTTGCCAATCGCTAACGCTTAATCGTCAATCGTAAACAAAAGGCAGCTGCCTGTCTTTGTCGCACTGATATGAAAGTGTGACAGAGAGAGGGAAAACTACGATACGCTACTAAGCGCAAGCGATTGGTAACTTGGCTAAGCATCCTGTTGTAATAGTCATACAGGCAACACTATTCCTGACCACACATAGACATTTACATACACAATTGCGTTTCGTTTTTGGTTACGCTTTTAATCGTTGTCGATTATTCTTTTTCATCTTAGTTCATGGTTAAAACGTATTTTTGTTCTCCCCGAATAAGCATAGCGGTAATAAATCTCTGGATCGTGTTACACTAGTAAGCAGTAAACTATATAAGGGAAAAGTACCACTAGTATTTGACACGGATACTTTATGTCATAGTTATACACGGTGTTCCTGAGTCACTAATAACTTGTACACTTCGTATATATTATACTCGTAATCATACTGAGCAACTTTTAGTATGGGAATGGGACCAACCCCGAAATCACGAAAAAAACCTTTTCATACGTTTTGGTTACATGATCTCGACCGACATTATGTATGAGAAAGTGATTTTTTCGCGATTTCGACCTTGTTCCCATACTAAGAGTTGTTCAGTATGACTTAAATATATGTATACACGGTGTACGCGACGTTATTGTTATTAGTGACTCAGGCAGAAACCTCCCTGTACGAGTATAGGTTACATTTGAACAACATATAAATTAAATAAAACTATGAAAACGGATAAACTCGCGTATATAAACTAATTTTAACTTCATTCCGTAAATGAGTTAATATAATTATGCGAGTTTATCCGTTTTCATAGTTTTATTTCAGGTGTAATCCTCGCGGTAACCGAAGAAAATACAACATATACATACAACATATATAGTTCGTGAAATATAAATTGGTAACTTTCTACCTACATCATAGTAAAAATAAACATTCAATTTATATTTCTCGAACCATAAATATTATAATTAAAAGCTTGTCGCATAAACACCAATTGCCCATGTTGCCCACTACTACTTTTACCTTGGTGCATGTTGACAGTCCGCATGGTTGGTTAATACCGACACCGGACACATTTACTGGACGTGTGCGCAACGTGCATGGCGCAAATAATTGCGGTTCGTACACTTCGTACCTACTCTGCCCTGCCTCAGGTCCTTGTGTTTATAGTATCACACCATTCACACCCGGTTCTCATTTTTAGTGAATACACTCAAAATTTGTAAATGTTCGCAGAAAATACTGCAATCATGTTGATTTATGCATCTAATTCAATAAATACATCCTCAGGCTAACCAACTAGCGAGGAGAAAAAGGCGGTAGGTAAATAAAAAAAAAAACCGGCCAAGTGCGAGTCGGACTCGCGCGCGAAGGGTTCCGTACCATTATCAATTTATTATTTAAAAAATACAGTTAAATCAACCTAGCTCAAAAACTATAGGAGATAATTTATTCAAACCAAAAATCGTTGATAGAGTTTATTAATGTGCTTAACATATATTTTTTTTAGAATTTTATATCGCGTAGTTTAAAAAATAGAGGGGGGGGGACACATTTTTCAGACTTTGAGAGCTGGTATCTCGAAAACGATTTGCTTAAATAAAGATAAGATTTATAAACCTTCATATCATTTTCAAAGACCTTTCTAATAATACCCCACACGCTTATATACAACTAATTTTTTTTTTCTATCCCTCAGTTATATGTATGGAAGGCCCCCACCCCAATGGTTTTTTTACAATTTAGTATCATAATCCTGTAGCGGTTCATACAACACATATCCTTACCAAATTTCGTTACTGTAGCATTCATAGTTTCCGAGTAAATCAGCTGTGACAGACGGACAGACGGACAGACGGACATGACGAATCTATAAGGGTTCCGTTTTGCCATTTTGGCTACGGAACCCTAAAAAAAGAAGCGAGTAGTTGGCTGGCAGCTCACATAAAATTTGAATTTGCCGTCTTTTTCAACTGAAAGGCTGGTGGGTCTAAGTATGTTTTTGTCAGGTTTCTTATCAGGTAAATCACAGAAGTCCACTTACCTACTTCAAGTTTTTTTTATCTAAAATTGCGTCTCTACAAACCCGTTTATATAGCGAGTTTCCTTTTTAGGGTTGGATCGAGAAAATACAAAATAATGTTAAGTAAAATTAATTGCACCAATACGTTAAAAAATCCGTTAAAAATTAGCCTATTTTTACTAACAAATATTTTAGTGATCAATACATACAGAGTTGACCTCATCAGGATTCGAATCCGCACCGGAGGCTATCTAAATAATAATCCGTTCACAATATTAGACAAAATGAACGAAGTTGTGGCGCAGGACCGATCATTGTGCAAATCTTTGGTGGAGGTATATATGATAATGAACAAATTTATCTTGCATTAATTTGTATTTTAAAATAAATTTGATGATGTTACCCTGGCGTAGGAGGGCTGTTCGGATATTTTGAAATATGGCCGTAACCCGTCGTATTTCATTCGTATCTAACATTAAGGCTATCATCTTACTATAAAATATCAAGTTATCCGATGTTTATCAATTACATCTCAAACGGCAATAACGACGATGGATACTCATGAGTTTAGGCAAGTTATGATAAAACATTAGGATTTTGTGAGTATGTTTTGTAGATATTACGCTATAATTATAACTTCGTTCACTTAAGGCCCGGCCACGACATTGGTCTAAGGCGACCGGCGGCGAGCGAATCCATGAGTTGGAGCGGGATGCCGATATGGGTACTTCCTCTCGCACGTATGGTTTTCCGCTAACCCGGTCGCCTTAGACCAATGTCGTGGACGACCATAAGGTGACCAGCGGCGAGCGAATCCCTAAGTTGGAACGAGATGCCGTTATGGGAACTCCCTCTCGCACTTATGGTTTTCCACTAAACCGGTCGCCTTTGCCCAATGTCGTGGCCGGGCCTTTAATTCGACACAAACAAGGGATGATCGGCAAAGCCTCCTTAGGACTCAATAATGCTAATTTGTCTGCCTTTTCAAAAGTGTTTGACTTTAACTTTATTTTTAAAGATAATGGTTTAAAAAACTTAAAGTGGGTTAAAGATCATTTCCAGTATTTTAGACCGTGTTAAATTAAGGGTTATACATAATAATTTATTGAATTGCCTATAGAAATTTGGGCTCTTGAAAAAAAAAACAAAAGCTAACGCTTATGTTGTTTTTCCTCTCGCATAGCTGTAAATAGATATTAATTTTTATTCAAAATTTAATACAATTCTACCACCTCATAATTCCCCACATAATTCTAGGTTCAAACATCATCAAAACTATCTAAGCATATGGAGATCTTCAACGTTCAAAGTGCTTATAAATTTCCTTGCAATACATATTTCCATGTATTGTATGTGTAATCAATCACTTACTACTTACAACACAATCCTTGAGCTTACCTTCTATCGATTTGTGTACCTATCTATATACAGACTGGCTTTTTATATGCATAGATACTTTTGAAGCTGACCATACTATTCGAATAGTATGCCTCAGTCCGTATCTCGCTCTGTCTTAGAGGAGAGACAAGAATGGTCGTATACGACAACCGTGAAATCGGATAGCGAGCTACGTTGTAAATCAAACGAACGAGTTTTATTTTTTAGTGTGTAACTGGGATTGTGTAGTGTGCTTGTATGGGAATGTTCCACTTTAGAATCCTTGTCTTAAGAGCATAAAGGAGCTGAGGATAGTACCTGATCTAAGGAGATATAATATATGTCGTGGTAAGGTCGCGGTTAACAATGATAACACAATTTTTTCTGCTGACGCAGGTGACAATGCCGTCAAATTTCTTAGAGAAATTGTCTATATATTGTTAAATCATGAAATAGGTACCCTTATAAATACAAAATATGTAGGCAATGTAGCTGGGTCATTGTCAGATTTAGGTTATCGTCTTTTCGGTGGACATGCCTAAAGTTAAGGAATTCCTGTACTAATTTTGGGATGAAACAATTGACGGTACAACTAGGTTCCCCGGTCTATATCCCTATGCAATCAAATCGTAACATAGATTTATAAAAGCTGTTAACTCTTGACCACCGAGTGGACAACTTTTGTTTTTCGGTTTGACAATGACCCAGCTGAGCATTTTAATAATCAATATCCAATAGCAAATTACTAGTTAGCTTGGATGTAAAATTCGGTAATTGCAAATCTATTAATTAAACGCAATAATATCAAATTCGGGCTGTTCCTGTTAAAATAAATTCTAGCGCTTAAACTAGTACCTGATGCTTAGGCAAGTTGCCAATCGCTAACGCTTAGTCGTCAATCGTAAACGAAAGGCAGCTTACTGTCTTTGTCGCACTAATATGAAAGAGTGACAGAGAGAGAAAACTACGATACGCTACTAAACGTTAACGATTGGCCACTTGGCTAAGCATCCTGATGCTTAGGTATGTTTGTACGCTTAACGTTACAAGACTTTCTGATGTGTAGAGACTACCCGACGGCCAACATAATATAAAGTATGGACAGTGAACGTGTTAACTTAGGATCCCAATCTTGAGCGGATGTTTAATACAAAAAAAGTTTATTACGAGGTGAAACATTAGCAAGGGACACCGCTTATGGTCAGAGTCATTCATTCATGTTATCCCAATCCATTAATCCACTAAAACATTGAATTTCGCAAAAAATATCAGATAACCGCAGGTTTCATTGAAGATCACTTGTATAAAAAAAGTCCATTAAATTGTGCCTCAGCGACTTAGGCGTACCCGTGAGCTAAAAAGGTCCTTGTATATCTTAGGCTACTTAGGAAACGAAGCTGTAAAACTTTATATTAGGTATTCAACTATATATCTTAGAAAGTGGCAATATATCGCGTGTATCCAGACTTTTAGTACAGTCGCCTACAAGGATTTGATTATTAGGTTACGTGCTGTAGTGGCTGTAGGTTCTATTACGAAGTAAGCTTTCGTTACACAGAAAATTAATTTTTGAAGTATTGCTTAAAGTAGTAATTTACTACATATTAGTTTTATTATAAAACTGAATCTACATTAAACTTTTGTACGCCAACGACTGATATATTGGCACCGCAGAACCGATATATAAGTTCTGGTCCACAGAGCGATATAAATCTACACGCACGTGCGTAAAGTTCACATTCAGATTTCATTATCATTTTACGTTGCGTATGAGTGACAGCTTTTGTATTGGCGCGTAACGTGGCGTCAAAAAGGTTAGTACTGAGTTTAGTGAGGGTTGCTGGCGGCAATTCCGCGCTGTATCGCAACGCTGATGTTGAGCGAGAAATTCTTTTCAGTCGCGGGTTAACTTTATCACCTAGCCACCCGGGGGCTTATTAAGTCTCCTGAAACAAAATAAATTATATTCTATTTCCTGCACTAAATATTCATTCAAAATTCACTGGCAATTTTTATTATCTGGCCGGCAGTAGGATATTATGTCAAAACGTTTCGGGGTTACGGCCACTATTGGGGCTAAAAAATGTAGAAACATTTAAAGCCAGGAGATTATCCAAGTCCATTATAAGCTTTTGAACAGCCGCGACCTCGAAGCTATAGAATGAGACCTTAGATAAAACTGTGAAGTTCAGACGATTTATCCTATCGATATGTTTACGACTAAGTAGGTACTCTGGGTTTTGTCACTTTGGTTTGACAAATATATTTGTCCAAAATGATACCTTCATACATATCAACATAGATCCATAGTAGGGTAAAAAGGTTCATATATTACCTTACTGTGGGTCATGTGATGTGAGTATAAGGTGACAGCAGAGTAAACGTGACATACATGAGCTTGCTTGGACCCAAATCCGGGATAGCAAGGACACAACCGACAGTTTTTAGGGCCATTACCAATTGCTTACAAGTTTGCTAATAATAATAATCTTATACACTTACTTATTTCAATTGAAAGAAGAGGTCCAACCAAAGAGCAAGTGATCAATTAAAACATTTAAGTTATAGCCTGCCGGTAAGGGCCAGTTTTATAATATCATATTTTAATTGGGTATACCATGCTAATAAGCTTGTAAAACACTATTATTTATTTTTATGTAACCACCGTCATCAAGTTTTTTTTTAATGTAGGTAAAATATTTTAAAATCACAATTAGTGTTAAGCGACAAGTCGGCTGGTCGCCGAAACATGGCCGTTTACATTCCTTTTTTTTCGTATCCATGTTATCTCGCTTTGTGGCTCCTTTTTTAAACTTCGCATATTTTTTCCGTGGTCGTTAATGGGTTCTGTGAAATTAATAATTATATTTTATAATGTAATTTGAGATGCAAATATATTTTGTACATTTTAATGTCAGTAGGTTAGGTATGTTTTATTTTTCCTTGTTTGAATATGTATTGATTGGTTGTTAATAATTATACCTATCCATATATTATACTATAAGATGAAAGTGTCTACAGTAAATGTCAACGAATGCACTAAAATCTGGACACCATTTTCGTATCTACAATAATTGTTTGACTACACGATATGACAGCAGAGCGATTTTGGCATGGCATTATATTTTTAAAAACACAGTAGTCAAATTATCACAACATATACAAGTATGTACCTTTTTCTGCACCACCTTTGGTGGTTTTTCAAATGTAGCTAGTAACTTACATTTTTGTAATCGTGTCTCCACTACCCAAAGGTTGTCTGGAAGAGATCGCTTTTTATCGATAAGGCCGCCTTTTGTGACCTCTGTTTTTGTATTTCTTTTGTTTTGTGAACTTTTGTTCTTTATTACGTGTGAGGTGTGCAATAAAGAGTTTTGTATTGTATGTATGTAACAAACCCAAATCAATTGTATTGCAGCTGACTAGTACGATTAAAGAGCTGGAGTCTTCCACAGCCAGGAAATGCCGCCAGCATTCTCGGTACAATGCCACAACCACCAGGGCCTATTTCAGATTTACGATAGGTTCGATATAAATGTATAGAACGCGGTTGTTTTCTGCGTTAATAGTAGCGTTAGTCGCACGCGTTTGTCGTTTGTTTTTTTTACGGAATTTTCAACACTTACGAGGACACGGCAAGCTCATTGCGTTGATTTGATCGCATGCGTCTAACGCAGCGTTGGTATCGCATGCGTCTAACGCAGCGTTGGTATCGCTGCGATTATCGCACAAAGCAAAGCAACCGAGCGCTTGAAAACATACATTATACAGTTTGTAAATAAATCTGTCACGATTATAATATTTTGGTGTACAAAAATAAACTGTAGTAGAAGTTTTTTAATAAAAACGCGTTAGATCGTTACCTTATTTCTAATGCTAATAAAAACGAAGTAAGTAAATAAATATTTGAAGTAACATCGCCACCCCTCGTGGACGTGTCAGTGTTCCGTCCCGTTTTTTAATGAGCCACCGAACATTGCACTATGTTAAACAGCAGAACAATACGGGGCAAGCGGCAAAGGGCACGACGTCGTCTCGATACTCAAAAATACTTTGTTCAAACTTTACCTACTGTACCCAAAATATTCAATGTGCTTTGTCTTTAAATTTTCTGATTTTAACTATTTCTTCCAAATTTTAAGATATTTGGTAATTCCGAAAAGAAGCGTTTGTATAATGTGCAGTGCAAATAATGCTTACTATAATATATGGTTAATATTACTGTTAAAAGTGTACCTAAATAACAAGGAGCTGTCAGAGGGATTGACCAAACTATTTTATCGACTTATCGATGTCAATCCCTATGATATCAGATTTTCGCTATGAAAATTCCGCTCCTTGCTAATTAAACAGTTTGTTTTTATTGCGTCATGAGATAACCCGGTGATCCTATATAAAGCTTCGATGTCAGGAGTTGTCCTCCTGACATCGAAGTAGGCATATCGCGGAACCTACTAATTTTCTGAAAAAGGGCCAAGTATGTATGGAAAGGACAATAATAGTGTTCGGTTGTTACACGACTACCAAAAAAAGTATTGTGCAGTATTAGGGGCTTGTGCTTACTTATTCGTATATTAGTCAATATGTATTCCATAAAAAACTATGTTAATAATTTAAAACGCATTTTGGTACGGGTTTCATTATAAGTAGAATGAAGAAATGTTATATCATCTTGAATGACAAAAGCTAAGTACTAGTTAAAGTGTGACACTATGATTTTTAAGTGATTTAAAACCATACACATGTGCTAAATTTAATATTTAGGTACTTACATTATTACAGTTCTTCTGTTGTTTTTTTTTTAAGTTGCGTTACTAATACTTATCCATAATCCATACCTTTTGTAAATAATCATTTTCCCCGTCACCATGTTTTAGTAGGTACCTAAATAAAAGACTTGGCCACGCCAGCCAATTGCTTTAACTAAAGTTATTTACATTCGTGTACCACCTTTGCCATCGTGGAATTGTGGAATTCCTAAAACGAGTATTAAATATTTATGTTTTGACGACAAACATTCGTTTGTTCGTGCCGATTTTAAAATAGCTGTTTAGTGCGCAGTAACATGTGATATTCTAAACGGTTTAAACTGGATACAACCATACCGTATACAAAATATAAGATTCATCGCGACAAATGTTAGTAACGCGAAAGTGACACTGCCTGCCTGTCAAACCTAAAATACTGAAACAATTGAAACTCCTTTGCTCAAAGGTTAACTGGAAGAGACCCCTTACAAGGATAAGTTCGCCTTTGTACCTGTCTAATTTACTGTTAATATGTGTATTGTACTTGTTTTGTGTACAATTAAGAATTTACATACATACATGCATACAATTTTCATGAAATTCCGTATGGAGATTGTGAAAAAAACAACAGTTCGTTGTTGTTTCTATAAATACAACATAATGTACAAAAAAAATTACCAATAATCATTTATTAACAAAAATATAGTAACATAAAGGATAATTTAAAAATAAATAAATAAATAGTTATCACGCAAGCACTGATGGAGATATTAGGTACTCTAGTCAAGTAGAGGAAAGATTGGGTAGGGCTGCGCCATCGTTTTGGCCAAAGAAGTTTTTGAAGGAGTTAAATTTGTGGCGCGTACCCCGAATACACATGCTTGTAGCACGGAGTATGGAAATTATAATAAGTACCTATGTATGTGCAACAAAATATACTTGATTTGAAATATGATGTGGTAGTTATTTCCCCTTTTGGACGCTAATGACTGACATGAGCACTGCAGGTTCAACGTCAAAGACCGATATAAGAGTCACGGTCCACGGAGCAATATAGACCTACAGTCCTACACGCTGGGTAATATTCAGTTTTGACATTTTGGTGATGTGGAGTATCAGTGACAGCTTTTGTATTTGATGTGGCATCGAATAGGCTAATGAGAGTTTGATAGATAAAATTATTGAGTAAAGTTTGACTGAAATGTAAATAGAATGTATTGCGAAAACACAAATCAAATTATTTCTTAACTAAATATTTTGATTTGTACTTTTAATTTTTCTCCAGTAGTCACACTACTTAATACTATAAAAATTATAAATATTAGATGTCATATACCAAAGAAAAACGACCAAGATCACCTATGTCCGAGGTGGGGATCGAACCCACGTACTCAGCTGAGTACGTGGGTTCGATCCCCACCTCGGACATAGGTGATCTTGGTCGTTTTTCTTTGGTATATGACATCTAATATTTATAATTGAAATGTACATATTTTAATTTACTTGAACATCTCGAATACCTACTTAAAAAAAAGTAACCAATAATATCATTATATACCTTAGCTATGATTTAAATCATTTAAATTAAACGATGGTTGTTGTTGTTTTTGTTGTAGTTCCTAGGGCACCCCGGAGGTGCATAGGTCCTCCACAAGATCCTTTCACGCCTTTCTATCTTGAGCAACCTTCTTGGCTTCGCTCCAGATCAGATCTACGTCATCTGCGGCTCGCGATTCGCTCTCCACGCTTCTTTTCCACGTGTTTACAGGGCGATCACGAGCTCGCTTTCCTCTTTGAGGCCTGCACTCAAAGTTTGAGTTGAACGATGGTTAACGCTGCCAAATACTGTATTATTAAGAATAATTGATCTGAGTCCGTAATGTTAACTAAACTCTTGGTAGAAGTTAGTAACTTTATCATAAATAGGTAAATAACTGTAATATAAATCCTCCCAAACGAGAACGAATAATTCCCAAACGAGAAAATAAGACGCAGTTTTGTACCTTGCTCCAATTTTGAAGAACAAGGAAGAGATTTTTAAGCAAGTGGGATGAAAAGTACCTATAAAATATTCGTAGTAACTGTTACCACTTATGCTTTTTAGAGACTGCGGCAGATCGCGGCCGACCGTTCATCTTAGAACGAGAGGACCACTATCTATGTTATTTATCAAGCCTATTTTTTCAAGAGCAAATAACAAGTGTGACCTAAGGCCATTCCATATTCAAAGGTTCTTCATGCCGGCCAATTTTACGAACAGGTTCTATTTAAAAAGAGTCGAGTCGGCGCGTGCGTCGGCCGCTACACAAGCGTCCGATAATTAGTTTTCATCCCAGTCACGATCACATTCCGAGCTCTGTCGACTCATCTAACTTAACAAACACCAACTTACGCGTGCAGACGGGGAAATAACGAACTACTATAAATCTTTTAAAAACGTATCGACGATATCGGATCGCGCTCTTCATTTAGCAGCAACTTTAAATTTGTACTTTTATCTCCCAAAACCAACTTATTTTTACCGGTGGTCAAATTTGGAGTTACATGAACCGCTTACGAGCGGACACCGTATTCAGAGAACGCAGCGCCTCCATGATTCGGTAAGTTGGCTTGTCCTTTATCTACAGAGATACAGGTGTTTCAATAAGTTCATTTGCAAGCCTTAATGATGATTTTGAGCTTATCTTACGAACATGAATTTTGGACGGTTAGCGGCGTGTTTGAGATAAAAACAGTTAAGTGCAAGTTAATCTGGTGAAGTATGCGGTACCTACTGCATATTTGAACAAGATGGTATTTGGATATCTTGGACCTTAAATGGATTTACCTTTATGATCTAAATAAAAACGAATACACTAAAAAACTACTTTACAGTATGCAATAAAATTGAGCATTCAAAAATAATCAGAGACACGGCAATCTGAGATCTCTGAAGTTCTGAACTTTTCTAAGGTATATTTGATATCTCTAAAACATACGAAATGTTTTAGACAGAAAGCGAAAACATATATTTTTTTAATAGCAAGCTCCTTAAGCTTTTGTAGGCATTACACCGGATTGATTAATATCTACATGCTGTCAATTTAAAGGGTATAAACATATTGCTTGTGTACTGGAGTTACGCCTGTTTGAAGCGGGGTTCAGAAATCGTGGGACACCACCGTGACTGTGATATCACGCTCGGCCCGTCCAGTCTGGTATTCCTACCGCTAACATAAGCCAAGCTCAGCTAAAAACGCTACAAGTCGGTTCTCTGAGCATATAACTGCCACAAATTCCGAGGTGACTGTTAATGTGGTACCGAGCGGCCGCAGCTCTTAGCAAGAGGAATGCAACATCCAGGACCACTTTAGTCGTAATCTCGAGTCGGACAGAGATTTAACGGCCATTAGCCCATCTCGCGAGTGAGCAGTTGCTGTATTACGAGGTTTCGTTAATGGACATTTAAAAGGCAAGATTACATAAGAATATCGCTCACATGCAGTTACAGACCCTTATTAAAACGTCTCTCAAAAAATGGTTCTGCTCGCGCCGGTGTTTTTTTTTACGAAAAATCATTTACTCTGCGAATATCGTCTTGATTTTATCTGATTTTCTGGCCGGGTACCTAACTTTCGCTTAGCGCTTTCCAGCTAACATCGGACCATCGTTTATCAAAATTATGATTTGGATATATCCGAGAAATTCGACCCTATCCTCTGACAGTGGGTGGCCGAGTGGTTTCAGGTATCAGCCATGAAAGCTGAAGACGTGGGTTTGATTCCTACTTTAGACGTTGGGTACTTAGAATTTTTCTTTGGTGTAAAAATCACGTAAATATAGTTAGACCCACATTACTATAACCCAACAGCTTAAAAAAACTAAGCGTAAGTAAATCAAAAAATATGTCTAAGCCGTATACGTATTTCAATTCAGTTTATCGATACTTTGTTCTCACAGTTTACTCTCACATTAGCACGTTTTAGTGCTCTAAAGTACAAAAGAACAGAAGAACGTATAATATATACCGAGGGAACGAGACTATCTTTTAATTATATGTTGACGCGTGCTCTAGTTTTTCATTGTTGAAGGAAGGAACAATATACCTGACCAATAGACCCAATGGAAGATTGGCCTCTGGATCTACATATAGACATACCCCCTTATTCATAAACGTCTGCTAACTTAACAAGCCGCTAATAATTGTTTGTCCCTTTCGGTCTTAACAATGTGTCCATAAGAGCAAAAGGGACAAACAATACTTAGCGGCTTGTTAAGTTAGCAGACGTTTATGAATAAGGGGGATAGTGTATACTTTGAATAGTGGTCTAGTTCGGGTATTCATTCAGAGCTCATTCGTATTAAGGTGCCCACGAAATGCCTCTGGTGCACATGCGTCTGCCTCAGGCATGACTTTGCTTGTGCCGACAGAAATTATATGCACTTCTTTCCAGTATGCACTGCTATACCTACATATAAGTTACACTTGTCAAAAAATAGAAAGCAAAATATGACTTGATCTTTCAGACGGATTCGTAAAGATGCACTGGTTTTATGTCGGTTGCATAAATACTATATTCTTATTGAATATCGGTCCCCCTTTTCGATGAAACAACAGCCTAGATATATTACTTCACCTTTATCCAAATTAAAAAATAATTAATAGACAAAGCATTTTAAACACCAGGAGATTTGCGATTTTTGTCATCGAAATCGTAGGCAAAAATAGACTGAAAATGTGTACTTTCCATATTACATTTGTTAGCATCAGGATAGAGTGAATTAAATAGCAACGCAGTCAAATATTTGAAAAATGAAGAACTGGTGGGGTACGCGAGTTCTTTAAGCAGAGATCACGTAACGGTAGAAACAGTGTGGGTAGATTCTCTACAAGACGAACCAATGATCTGTTACAGATAGTAGCTGGAATCGATTGGACGATACCTATCGATCCCTATGGCATCCACTGCGGGAGGCCTATGTTCAGCAGTGGACGTCTATCCACTGTTAACAAAAAGCAAAAATGAAAGAACATTAACTGCTGGTACATGTAAGCTGAAAGTCACACACACACCCTTATGACACAATTAAATTTTTAGTAAGAATAATAATAATAGAATACTTGGTTGCCCCTGGCTGTCTCTTGTGACGGCATTTACGGGGGCCTATCTAGTCAGCGGAAATGTCACCGCCTGCCTCGATAACAAAGATAAATCATTGTTATGGCGAGTGTCCGGACCTCTTTTCTGTAGTTCCATCTCTGATCCATTCTCCATCGCCATAGCTCAGTAGTCTCTTCCATGACTTCTCAATCGTCTCTATACTCCTGCTGGGACCGGTTTACGGATATCTATTGATGTGCCCGTGAATGGGTTGCAGCAGGTGTACGACACAGCAAATTTGGGTCTATTCTACGTGTTGGATCTATATCCCTGCGCAAGCCTAGGGATTTGTAAGCCCGTGATTCTCAAGGACATAGAATACTTGCATATAATATAAATCAAGATATTTCTTTTGTTTGTTGGGATCGTGAATAGGCGAACTGGCCCTCAGGCTTTCCTTTTTGTTCCTCTTCGCCGCCGCCATCGCGCAACTCACGCGCACACGAACCGCCGCTGGTGCATCCCAGAGTCCCAGTACAGTCAGGGGCATAATATATATATACGATTTTAAACCTTATGCTCTAGACATAAGTAAAAAAGTGTACAGATATTTTTGCGCTTGACTGTACTAATACTAACGACTACACAATCTGAACAATCGTAAACACAAATTTAGTTACTTTTAGCGTTTTCAAAGAAAGATATGTCCGAACACATACAGGCTGTAAAAATAAGCTGAACCGTTTAAAGGCCTATGTTTTTTTCGTTCATTCTACGAAAAAAAAAATGTTTTTGTTTTTTTTTCTACTTAAAATGTGATAGGTATAATTTTTGTTACAAGCATTACCTACCTATGTAATATTAGTACTTTGTGCGATACATACAATGTTTTTCATCACACTTGCGGACAAAAAAAAAACAAGACAAAACCACCATGACTCAGGTGACAGATCAAAGTTATTCATCCAAATACACATCAGGATTTTTCAATTATCCCGGCCTTTTTTCTAATGATAGATTACAGAAAATAAGCAGTTTACTGGACTGGCGATTGTACTGGATCCTTACACATAAAGGGACTTGACTTGTAACTTAATGCCATGGAATAGAGACCAATCCAAAACGTTTTTTTAAATAAATGCAATCAAATAAAAAAATACTTGGAGATGTATAAAGTAGGTAATTGATTAAGTCACAATAGTTACTCACAATATTCCAGAAATAAAATTGTAATAAACAACAATTCAAATCGAGTTTGCCATTATTAATTAATTAAATGTATTTCCTATTTAGGCCTCTTCCGTGCTATATCTTGTTGTCAAGCTGACGACAATAAAACATAGTTATAGCAAATAATTGAAACACGTGAAATGTCACAATAAATTAACAAATCGATTATTTTTATGACTTACCGTTAAAAATTAACGGTAAGTCATAAAATAAATCGAATTACAGCTTTACACCCTGAATGCTTTTACCGTTAAAATGCGGCATTTTATATTAATACAGAATAAACCGTAGATATGATGTTCTTATGAAAGTGACACTTATCGATTTCACTATATAATGATGCATATATTATATTATATTAATAGTTAAGCATTTTATGAAGGCAGATGATGAACATTATAGCGCGTGCCCTAGCTGCGTCCTTTATAAAAAAAATATTCGCAGTGTAAGTATCATTAAAAAAAAACAAGTGTCAATAAAAAACCTCGAATATAAGGGATATGCACATGGAAAACAAGGGATAGTAGAGGGAAGTTCATAAATGCGCACCTAAAGAAATCCGGCCATAAATATGTTACGACAATCTTAATACACCGTAATAAGGTGCTATGGGACATAGTTTTAAGTAATATTGCTGCACCTGTATTTTTGCAATTTACTGTACAACAGGGACATGAAGTTTTATGAGCTTTTTGCAATTTAAAGCATAATCTGCATAGCTTTTAAATAATATGCTTTAAGCAATGATTGATCGAGAATATAGAAATTGATTTTAATGTTATATATATTTTAACATGACGATTCGAAATTGCTTTCCCCGCAGAGTGAAGCTAGGCCAAAGGTAGACGATCATTTGTCCCGAACGCAAAACTCCAATTGAGCGGTTTACAAAATCCCTGAAAATTTCAAATATTTATAAGATACTTTGATCGACAAATAAAATTAATGTGTTTCTCTGTAACTGTAAATGAGAGTTTTATTTAGTTACACAGTGAATACAATTTGTTATTTATCAATTCTACATTCTACAACTATCACAACATACCTGTAAATGAGAAACGATATTAAATGTCCATTCGTCATTAAATCTTACATATTCAAGTATATCTCACATATTACTTAACTAAATTATAGTAAACGTTTTCTTCTAGCAAATTTTCTGACACTAAACTACTAAGCCAACTAAAAAGGTATAAATACTTTTTACATATTTATAAAATTATAGTCATATTGAGAATAAGTTTGATGCATTGGTTGAACTATACGTACATTTTTACAATACAATTTCGTGTTTTAAAACTTGATGTTTCCTTATATAAATTTTTGAGTTTATAGTTAACAATTTTTTGTATATGTACTTATTGTCCGGCGGGATTATGTAATCCTACGATATCCTTTGGCTACAAGAGGGCAGCTATAGGAGCATTTGGCGTAATTTTGAGCACTTAACTTAACAACCGAAGCATCGGGCTATCGAACAAGAACCTCACTACGTTCGTGATGCACGGTTCAGAAGAAAACTGCAGTAAATGCAGCTCTCGAGACATTCGAGACACAACCTAAAATTAAGTAGCTTAAAATCTTAAATAAAACTGGCGTTATATGACGCTTAATTCTGATGTTTTCTAAAGAACCCGTGATTACGGCTCTAAGGGCGGTGTAAAAGCCATTCCGAAGCAACTCTGGGGTACACAGCCATCAATTTCATCTCGAATTTTCTAGAACTCATCATCATAGGTACAGGGACCATTTAGTATAGGACCGAGGCATTGAAACGCGTTACTGAAGCAAAATAAAAAATAACACGGTTATTTTCATTTTATATCTAAGCAATCATTCTTATGCTTTATGGGTAGCCAAGCTATACAGCCCTATTATAATGGTTACATTACTCTGTATGTTGTTAAGTAAGCTTATTCTGGGTTCCCGGTAGAGTGTGACTCTGCGAACGAGCAGAAAGCGAGTCCGGTTATAATACGAGACCTGTGTGTTTGCTGGGAAGTGCTAAAAAATTGTTGCGAATTACGTTACAATATTTACAATAGCTATCCTTTTTAGTTACTTATAAGATAAAAATACCAATACTTGTAAAGAAAGACCCAAATAAACAGTAAATTCCAAAATATTCTCTGCTAAGTGGAGAAATAAGAAAAACAGGTACATCTACGTTCAATATTGTCCTGAGGTTTTGGGCATGTCTTTACAGCCGCGGTTGCAGGCAGACTGGAATACCTACCTAATTAATATTTAACATAAGTTTACGTGATTAAGTTCCGTTTTTCGTTAAAATATGTTCTTGACTATTTTTTATATACAATACAATATAATGCCAGCCTAAAAATTAAACAAAATAAAACAAGTATCTAATAGTAATTTATCAATCAAGTTCCTGCTTCTGGTGTTCCGTTTTAATTAGTAATTTGGCATCCGTACAACTCAAACCCCGACACTTTTGAGAACCAGTGTAAGTTGATCTTCTTACCCATTGTTGTCCCAGGGCTTGGAGTTTCAGTAACTTGTCTCGATGCTATGGGAATGTCTATAGGGCTAGCCGGTCTGCTAGATTACCTCCAGGAGACTTCGCGTTACGAACCGCGAGTGTCGAAAACTGTAAGTAATCGTCTGCAGGTAACTTGGATGGGTAGTATTTTTACTGTATGTACGAGTATCTTTACTACAAACTAGAACTTTTTTGTTGATATGTGTCATTTCTTTTCTAAAGTCTGGCCTACTAGCTAGTCAGTAGATAAAGGCAGCTAATTCATATCTTCTATGGCTAGCAAGGTCTTCGCACCTACATTCTTTGAACTTTCCACCTTTTTCTTATATCGAGCTAGTTGGCCTGAATATACTTCGTGTAACTACTTGTTATATTACATACCTAAGCCGTGTGGTGACGGCAGTAAAAATACATTTGTCACCACCCCAATTCCTCCTGCGGGTGTCGTAAGAGTCGACTAAGGGATTGAAGTGTCACTGACCATTTTACAAGATTGATGATGGGCAGCAGCGTCATCATAGTGGACACATTACTGCGATCGCCAATCCGCTTGCCCAGCGTGGCGGCGTAATGCGTCTATACGCATAGTTAATAGGAGAAGCCTACGTCCAGCAGTGGACTAACATAGGCTGATGATGATGATGATGACATACCTAAGGTAGTAAAGGTAGTACAGTCATGTTAAAAAATATTAGAGGTGCGTTAAAATTACACTAAAAATATGCTCTATAGATACTTCCGGAGTAATAAATACAAGTGTTAATAAAAAGTAATAACAAGCGTATTGTTTCTACACTTATTTTTCCACTCTATCGTAATACATACGCCTTATAAGCGTTTGGCAGGCTTAGCGGGCTATGTATTGAAATTGCCTTTCAAAGGAATAGCTATTGTTTTTAGTATTAATCGCCAATGTGTGGAAATCGCTTGCTACAAAACGACCTGCTCTTGTATAACGTGAACCTTAGCGTCTGCGAAATGTGCTTTTTATGCACGTTTACAGCCACCACAAGTGCTGGTCACGATTACTAACCATACCACTCTCTTACAAAATACCCCTTTATTTTGTTACTTAACTTTCATTTACTGCGACTAAATATTTGGTTGTACAGTTATTGTAATATACTTTATGATGACAATCAAACATACGCAATTGATGGTAAGCAAGCAGCTACCGCCTGCCTTTGCCGTGTGGTGATGGCAGTAAGAATACATTTGTCACCACCCCAACTCCTCCTGCGGGTGTCGTAAGAGTCGACTAAGGGGTTAAAGTGTCACTGACCATTCTACAAGATTGATGATGGGCAGCAGCGTCATCATAGTGGACACATTACTGCGATCGCCAATCCGCTTGCCCAGCGTGGCGATTATGGGCATTTACCTCCTAATGCGGTTATACGCATAGTTAATAGGAGAGGCCTACGTCCAGCAGTGGACTAACATAGGCTGATGATGTGATGTGATGATGATGTGCGCTACCTATACCTATCTTGCAACTCCATTGGGACCACCATGATCGCTTAAATGCGATGCAGATTAAGCTTCGGCTTGTCACTTTTTGACAGTTAGTCTATGGAACTGACATATAGGTAGATCATCATCATCATCATCATATCAGCCGAAAGACGTCCACTGCTGAACATAGGCCTCCCCCAAAGATTGCCACAATGACCGGTCCTGCGCCACTCGCATCCAGCGGACTCCTGCGACCTTCACCAGGTCATCAGTCCACCTTGTGGGGGGCCTACCCACGCTACACCTTATGGTACGTGGCCGCCACTCTAGAACCTTCCCGCCCCAACGGCCATCGGTTCTACGCGCACATTACGCGTAGAACATAGGTAGATAAGGTCCTAAATTGATTCGCATTAGTAGACCGTGGTTGCCTCCCAGTAGTGTTGCATGTTTGTTTTGGTGTTTTTCATATAAACATACGTTTCATATAAATACAGTATGTAAAGAAGATGGAGCGCCAGTCTATGATGTAATTCGTTTTAAAAATACCATCTTGAGGCGAGATATCTATGGCTGGACCATAAACACGCAGATTATTGAAAAAGGAACGAAATGGCCGCTTACCTGCACGGCCTTTTTTTACGGACCTCAGATAAAGCCAGTTGTAGACACGAGTAAGACAAAAGGCGCGTTGTAGTTTTATTGTCCATTTTAATCGCCCAGTTTCGTGGCACAGTTTTTATTTGAGATTTTATAAGATCCATTTTGCCTTGTCTCGTGCCTTGTTTAAATTTAACCACTTTTGTGAGTGGATGTTATATTATAGGCTTTAACGGTTTGTTTTGTAGGTACATTTATGTAACTCCAAAACCACATTTAATAAAGGAACATCTGATTTATCTAAAATTTTATGTGTGTTTATTTGTTTTGATGATCAAATACAATCATTTAAAATATATTAGTCTCTAACATGAATACCTACCTATATCCACAAAGGTTATCGGATAACGTAGGGAAATGCAATATACAATTTTCACAAATTTCACAAAGTTTCTGCACAGACTGAAAGAACCGTTAAGGCTTTTAAATCTTAAAAAACTGAACAGACGGTTCCAGTTTCAAAATGTCAATCCAGAATTTCTGGCCAGTCCGAAGAATCTAAACTTTTAAAATAAGAACTCGACGCGCCGCGATATTTCGTTAGGAATCTTTAGCAAAAAAGGTTCTTTGTAAGGACCGTGTGAATACAACCAATCTTTTGTTTGGTACCTATGTCAAAAGTGCATCTGTCGGGACCATTTCAATCTCGAAAACTGAATCGATATCAGCGATGTCCGATCATCAGAGAGGCTCGGTAAAATACTCGTTCCAATAAATTTTGACATTGGTTACCTAACTTTATGTATGTAGTTGTAAATAATATTTGATAAGGCTTATATTTGCCGTCTGGTTTTTTATTCGATGGGTATAACTTTATATCCGGTGAGATAGCGCCTGGCGTTATTGAGATTACACGAGGCTTACATTTTTTCTAGGATTTGGATCCTAGAGGCATGATCTAGCAATTATTTTATTAAATTAATATATTTAATGTTAATCAATAGAAAACCCCAACTTCAACTTTAATGCTGCGATTTATATTTGTCTTAAGGCTATTATAATATTGAATTTATATAATATTTTCTTCGGTTACCGCGAGGATTACTCATGAAATAAAACTCATTCATAGTTTTATTTCATTGAATTTATATTTTTAGTTCTAATAAATCCGAAACCTAAATCACATATGTCAGTACTTGAATTTTTAAGATACATTGTATTATGATAAATCAATCTTTGTATAAGAAAATGTGTTTACTGCGCATGTAGATTGTTCTTCAAAAAATAAGAGAACAGAAGGAAGATCGATATTGATCTCCGAAAATTTATGTTCGAAGAATCATACTTTACAAATGGATCCCAAGCTCAGCTTTGTTATTATGAATACTTAGCATTCTACACAAACTATGCTGTGGGTGTTCTTTCTTAAGTGGAGCATTAAAAAAGAGATGTGATTCTTATGTGTGATGTTATGTATATGTCTTACTTGAATTAATGCAAAGCTTAAATACAATACAGGTATTCTCATTTCAGACATAATTTTACGAGAAAGATTAACCCTCATTGCTATGCTCATTGCAGCGCAAATGCTCATTGCTCATATCTATCCCGTCACATCAAAAATCCCACTATTTACTTTATTCAGTTAATTTATTTTAACTTTGACTTTTTCGTTATTATAATAAACGTCTTCATTTATCCTACAATTAATCCTATGTTTATACGAGAGAACTGCGAATATGTGGTTGATATTAAGAAGAGTAATTTGAAAATAAGTTCATTTTTGTAACTTTAAATGCCTATAAATGTTCACTTATTATTTCTCTTATTTATACGCAACAGCGTTCCTGTTTTTCTTCTGTGACGTTTTATTTGAACAAAACAAGTTTATCTGGCTTCAGATCCGTCATTGTCCTGACGTAGTCTTTGTCGCGAATGTATCGATCCTCGCTCCGCTCACCCTGCTTAACCCGGGGGCAGACTCGAGGATGCATATCGAGATATGCACATAATTTCATCATTTGAATATTTCAAAAGGACAACGAAAATGCGCGTCGATTCTTATTTGTACTCAATTATGTATCTCTATTCCTTTTTATGATTTATAATTACCAAAAAACAAAAAAAAACTATTAATCACAACCACAGATGTACAATCGATGATATGATACCGATATAAATTTAATTTAATACCTGGAATCTTGGCAGGGTGGCAGATGCCTTACAAAAATCTCGGTTACCAAAATCAAAAACATATGACGTGTAAGAATGATATGTACTTTTAAATGGGCTCTAAATAGAAGCTAGTTAAGGTTGTTATTAGTTCGTTGTTGGTATATGCACGAGTGTTTATTATGTAGAAACGAAAGAGCGTAAGTGCCTTCAGGGTCTAGGTGCAGTCGCGCTGTTTTGGCTTTGAGCTTGGTCGCGAGCTATGAGGCCCATAAGTCCGAATCCACCCCGCACAGTGGGGCGCGCGACCCAAGAATGCACTTTTTATTACAACATTTATAATCCAACGCATAATTAACAGTTCTGAGGCCAGTATTTAATGATCTGTAGTATAATAATTTTAATGTCTCTAGGTGGCGGTGTCTTTTGTTAATCCGTTGGGAGAGGCTATAACGCAGGACTTATAATAACTAATGTTAATATTTAATTACACCTTTTAAGAATGTTTATAGTTGATTTTATATTTTCTTTAATTTTTCCTATGAATACCTAAGTTACGGCCAAAATTAACTTATACGAGTATAGCCTTGCAAACATACCTATCTCAAGTATTCACAGTTACTAAAAAAAGATAATGTGAAAGATTCAGATTTTTTATGCGCGTCGTTGAGTTTCTAAATGTTTCAAATTGTTCGCCTATTTTAATGGCGAGATATGTTTGCCAGACTACAAAAATAAATCTAGGCGCCATTGCAATTAGCTCAAATATTTAAAAAGTTACCTGTCAAACATGAGACGGTTAATCCTCGGAAAATGGTTTTAAACTTTTGAAAGTACTTTTTAATGTTTTAACTTAAGAGCGAAGTTTGCTCGTAAGGATTAAGTTTACATTACACCGGGACAGGTAGGCCAAAATGTTCCGTGTACGAGAGTTCTTATGGGCTTGTTTATACGGGTGGAAATGTCTGGGGCTGCAAGGGCGGCGTATGCAGTGGCCAGTACCTGCGTACAATAATAGAAATCAAAGCCATTGTGGTAACACAATGCAGTCAAGTGGTTCGGCCTTTTGTTAGAACACCCGCCCGCGCGGCACCCGGCAGGTTGACGCCACGGAACAGTGTTTTAAATGCTTGTCTTTCGTCTTGACGAATGTAGTACGAGGGTTCTACCCAATTGTTTCAAATTTTACCATGTCTAAGGGCGAAGACATTATAACCAGCTTGCGTATACATTTTGTCTGTAGGAAATTGTCGTTTAGTATGAGACTGAGACTAGCTTTCCGCACGCGTACGCAAATATAAGGCCAGGCCCCTATACCACAAAACTTTACAAGCGTACAATTCTACAAAATTGTCTACATTTATGGGAATTTATACAATTTTGTACAATTGTATGGTTGTAAAGTTTTGTGGTATAGAGGCCAGGCCGCACCAGATGCGTATGCAGCACATGCGCGTTATAGCGTATATAAATGTCATACTAGATGGCGCACCGCTTGCGTGGCGTGCACGCGTGTTTGTCCAAACGGTATGCTATCTACTATGACATTTACATACGCTACAATGCGGACGCCACGCACACCATCTCCATACATTATTATGGTCACGTGACTTATCGCTTATCGTATACGTTTGCAGAATGGCAACCTGGCTAGGCCTGCTGGCCTGCCCAGCAAGTTCCATAAGCAATTTCACTTCGCTTATTAGGTACATATTACTTTTTTGATTGAGGATCTAATCTTGGTCTCTGATCCAAGTGGGTCTACACTTGAACAGTCTCGGGTTAGGCAACTAATATGAAGCTATTTAAAAAAAAGCGTCAACAATATAGATCTAACCAGTTAACCCAGTGTTAGTTACTTAAAACACGCGCCAATCCACTTTAAGCACGATATAACACCAAAAACAACAATTTTGCCAATCAATACTGAGTTTTACACAAATGACATAAGTGTTTTAGCATAATATGCGTAATTACCATATGTACGAGTACCATAACATCCTCGGGAAACCAAAATAAACTTATTTATATTCCGAATAGTGCCGCCGTTTAGCCGAACGCGCTTGTACCTTGTGTGGTCCCATTGTTCTGTAATTATTAAAAAAAACATTTGTTCAATAATAAACCGACCTGTACCTTCATGGCCTTGATATGATTATTATTTTGCTAATTGATTTGTATTTTTCATTAATATAATTACAATTGTAAATAGTACTTAATACTACAATTAGGTACGTCAATTTATTAAAAACACACTATCCAGAAAAAAAACCTTCTGCTTTCTCAATAGGTATAAATTATGTGGGCTCATGTAACTAGTTAGTGATAGCCTCAAATGATAAAATCCCCATAAGGTTAATGGGAGAAATTAAAAAATTACTAAAAACGACACTTCTTTAATGCCCTCCTGAGTAAATTAGCCGACACTGGTAAATAAATAGTGTAAAACCAATATTCCTTATCATTTTCTAAACAATCGCTTAATTTGTTTATTGGTATGTCATTACCAATAAACAAATTGCCCGTTAAAGCGTCGACTTACGTAAGAGTGTTTCGCGTAATTTTGTTTTGGAGTTTAAACTGTTCGGGTTCTAAGTATTGTTTGAAACCATGTCATTGTTCGATTTGTACGTGCTTATTGCTGTTCTATACAAAAACATAGTTTTCGTTTTATAAAAATCAATTTTAAAACAAAAATGAATGATTGCTTTATGAATTTCATGATCTCTACTTACATAAACTAACGACCTGCCCCGGCTTTGCGTGGCTACACTACTGATACTGAAACCTTTAAATATATTTTTAAATAACCCGTACCTATCAATATCTGTCGCGTAGTTTTAAAGATTGTGAGCGTTTTAGTCAAATTGTCGCTTACCATAAGGATGAAACTGGCTAGTACCTTCCTATTTACGAATTATGGCACGCGACAAAGTGGAACGTTTTTACTAAACCGCTCACATATAAATTAGTACGAAAAACAGCTTACCCTCGCTGACCATTGGATAAAAGCATTCATAGAGACAGACATCGTGTTTTACATACACTATGTACCTATATGTAGCGATGAGACAGTAACTATATTTGTCTGCCATACTTCCACGCCCAATTACTGAATCTATTGTCATGAAATTTTGTGTGGTGATGGAGTATCTACGTCCAGCGGGCACAAGAGTAAAGCTTCAGAACTTCGCAGGCGAGACTCTACCTGTCATTGTCTAATTGTATTAATTAAACAGTGACTGCTGTATCTCGCGCGCGTTACTGTCGTCTGACTCTTGTGCCACGGGCACAGGAAAGAACATAGGATACTTTATATCCCAGAAAGAATAATTCCATGGGAGCTTCAATCAAATTCTTCATAGACAAGAGCTTTTAGAACTTTAGTAAAATGTATTTATATTTCTAAGTCACATTAAATCAATTAATGTTAACCTATTTGCTCCAACGTTGAACTCATTTTGAACTATCATTTTGTAAAGCTTGTTTAAACGTAACTTGTCCTTTTGCTTTAGGTTTGTATTCGTATTTATTTACCTGAATAAAATTTATAACATTATTTAGTTTAAACGTACTTTATAGACGGGGCCTGACGAGGTCAGCAATAACGTAGGCGGACTAAGGGCTTGAACTATTACAATTATAACAAAACAGTCATTCCGGTCGATAGTTAACCTACACGCAATGTAATAAAGGCTACATCAAACGCAAATTTAAGTTGGTAGTTGGGGTCATGGCAAACTTAAACTGAATATGTATTCAATCGATTCTGAACTATGCTGATTTGGAACTAGAGTTGTAAAGACTGTTTTAGTATATTGGTAAATTACGATTGTAGGAAGGAGGAACTGAAAGTGTGTTTAAAGAGTACTCTTTATTGTTTATGTTAATACATCTGCTAAGGTAATAGAGAAAATTGCATAAAGACACGCTCAAGTATCGGGCGCAGAATGATGCTCATAGCAGTCATAGCCTGCCATGATGATTTTTCCCTTTAGTACCATTTGGTAGCCAGATTTGCTGGTTGCCAAATGGGAAATAAGTATGGTTTCCCGCCTGGTAGCCAGCTATGAAATGGGAATAACTTTCCCATCTCGTTGCCGGATTTGGTATAAGATTACTTAAACGTGGTTACAGTACAGATGGGGACCATGTATTCGTTTACCATGTTTTGTTGTGATTCTGGAGACATGGAAATACAGAAGGATGTCAGAGTTTCTAACCCCCTGCATGTGGGTAGGTCAACTATGAATGTATGTAATAAATGTATTTCTGTGTGACATATGTCAGTTTATGGAACCGTTATGGATTTGACGTTTGCCGCGTATTTTACCAATGCCGTGCGAGCATGATGGATAGAAAGTAAGTTGCCTATCGAATCACGGCGTGAAGCTCATGGTAGAGCTACTGGCCTTCTACCGCGTTACCGCGGTAATCGAAATTCGTAAATTTCGAGGATTTTTCTCTGTCACTCCAACGACGGTGTTATTAGAGTGAGAGAGACAAATCCTCGAAATTTGCGGATTTCGAAGTTCGCGGTAGGGCCGCTTTTCTGTCACGCAAGGGACAAGAGTTGTAGAGTCTGCTAGAATAAATTATGCAGCACTCTCTATCAGCATGATAATTGGGTGACTTACCACAGATAACGCAGGGAGCTGTCAGAAAAAATATATTTTTAAAATTTTAATGAAACTGCAATTTTGGAAGGCCAGGAGAAGGTTTAGAGCAACGAGTGACAAGAAAAATGACCACGAAGTCTGTAAGCAAGGGAAGGGAAGCTGAGTATTTTCGCTATCTTCGACTATACCTACTTAAGTGCACTTCCCACAACATTACCTGTAGGCAGTTGGTACTTACGTGTACGTACACTGATAGCATTTTAATTCAGTAATTTTATTTTCAGTAGTCTTGAATAGTATACAGTAGTACAGTTCTGCAGCTTTAGATAAATTAAAAGTAAATGTTATATGTTTTGCACATAGGAATAATTATATTTTAGTTCCTCGGCACAATACATATTTCTTATGGATGAACCAAGATCAGTATGATCAGACAAAAAATATGTATCTCCGCGATAAAAATTTGGTAGGATTTTACGTTCAGTCATCTCATATATCATTATTTCAAAGAATACCAACTATTATAAATTAAAAAAAATATATTTTTTTTTTCCTTTAGTATTTGTTTTGAAAAACTAAGACCGTCACCAAACAGGAGTGTATGAAAGATGAATCGCCAACGACAGGATGTTTGTAACAGCTCTACCTCTGATTAATCCAATTAGCTCTACAATTATTACAAATGGAGCCTAACTGAAATAACCTTATTTAACTGCCAGTTATTTTATCGGCGAGTTATCGCCGGCACTGGCGCCCTTAATCTAGTAAAGGTTCCAAAGGAATGCGACTAGTCGCAATCTCTGTACCCAGTTATTTCGTAACCGCAAACAGCTGCTTCGTTACTTGCGTATACTTCCACTGCGTGCTCGGCATACGGGAGTTTAATACTGTACTGAATGTAAAGAGTAATGCATAACGTGATTTTCCGAAGTGACGCAGCGTGGAAGTAAATCTCGTGACTGGGTGCGGGCGCTACTCGACTTTTGTAAAGAGTTCAACGAGCGAGCATAGTTGGAAATGGGTGTTGTTAAAATAAGTTTTGTGTTACATTTTGTTTTCCATTTTACAATATTATGCCGATTTTAATTAGAAAGTATTATGTTATTTAATGATATTGTACAACTTAAATTATATGTGAAGTGTAATAATTATATCACAGTGGATACGAGCCTCAACTTCATACTTATCAAGTCATCAGTCTGATAGGTATTTTTTTCAATTAAGTTGGTTTATTGATACATGGGAAGATATCTTGTAATGTAAGGAAAAGGTAGTAGGTATATTCTTTATAAAGGTAAATAAGCATGCAGGATGGGTCAGGCCATAGTATATTATATTGCTCAAATTATGGAACAAAGTGTAGAGATGTAGTACAAAATCTTGTTCCTTCCAATTTTCACGGAATTATCCAAATGGATATTTCTGCCTCAATTAGCTTCAGTGCAATCTGAGTGCAATAGATACTGCAATATTTAGCATTACATATGTAGAGATTCGTGGAATCATGGTTTGCCCAGATTCACATTGGTACGAGTAGATACTTAAAACATATGAAATAGCTATTAAATAAATAAGTTTGCTACATTGCCTTTTGGGCATCATCTTTAAAATCACTCTCATATCATCATGTATCTCTAATCAATGCATACTGTACCAATACCCCATTCAATATTTAGAATAATTTCAATATATTGAATGGCATATTCCGGTTGATATTTGAAAACACGACCGTTGAATTTGACGTTGAAACTCGATTATTTTAATTAGTTATCTATTAAATTTTAGTATGGCGCCTCCGACATTGTGAAGCGTCCTTGACTCTAATGCCCTGGCCACGACATCGGTCTAAGGCTAACAGCGGCGAGTGAATCCATGAGTGGGGGCGGGATGCCGATATAGGTACGAGAGGGAGCACCATACGTTTTCCGCTAAGCCGGTCGCCTTAGACCGATGTCGTGGCCGCGGCGTAAGAGGCTATCACGAACGTTCGACGGGTGTCTCTCTGTCGCACTTATAAATTCATAAGTAACCCAGACAGAGAGGCAGCACCTCTATCGTGGTCTGCTGTCCCTCTGTATTAGGGTTAGGTAATTTCTCGCCATCAAATACATAAATATCGGACTGGACAAGATGCTCAGAAATATCTGTACAGGCCGCTATTTGTCTGTATGGTGGTAGAGTGCATGTTCAGTTATTTTTGAACACCGTGGCCGTACTGATGTATCTGAAGGCGACTGCACTTTCCATTTATTTCTAAGGTACCTAGCTGTCATTGCCGTCACGTTCCCGACAAAGTATACATCGTGGCATGCACCAATACGAGTGAGCACCACGAGTTATGTAGACGAATAGCGTGTACGATTAACGACTAAATGATATGAATACGATTAACTAGGATATAGACAAATAACCGAGAACATGGAATTGGCATTTGCCTGCGGGTGGCTCTAATTGCCACGACCCTTTACATACATTTTGCATAGGTCGCGGCAATTAGAACGCAGGCAATCTTCCAGAGAATGACCCAGTGGTATTGCGTGTTTTTTACTTTACAGGCTTTATATATTCGGATTGTCTCGACTCTTGTACTGTCATCAATTTGACTAAGTAATATTCGCGATATGTCTATTATTGTCTATGTAAATATCAAAGAATAAATATGTATTTACTGGTTCATGGATTCTATTGAAGTAATTTGAATAATTTTCCATTTTACAAGACATCTCTGTTCGTTGTCAGATTTAAATATATAACAAAAGAGACATTTTATTTACAGCTAATTAAAAGCATGAATAGGTTTCATACATTCTCGGCCCTTTTGAGAAGAAAACATAAATATTAATTATAACAAGTAGTACTAACTGTATTATATACACAATACTATGAACTAAATAATATAACTATGTTATAGGTAACAAAATAATTTTGTTTATTGACCTGGTGAAGACACCTTTCTGAGTCTTAACTTGTACAGACCGTACCGAATTGTTAGATGAATTTTCATTTACAGAAATAACTCTACCCAGCGGCCAACTAGCAAGCGGAGTAGCTTCATCTTTTGATGAAACAATTTATCCAATATCTAAATTAGACTTTCTCTGAAGCCACTTGCTTCTTGGTTGAAAAAAGGCAGATGGTCCACGGTCCTTTCTCCATTTCCCTTGCAAATATAGCCCCGCAATATTTTAAGGCATAAATAACTTAAAACTAAACAACAAGTACTGTGGGAAATACTGCATTTAATAATACGTTTGTCTACTTTTTATCCTAACCTAAAAATTACCTTGCTAGCATATGCATAATAAAAATATTGTAATTATTTTATGTATAAGTACATAACTATGCATTTAATGAAATAATAATAGTTGAGGCTATATCGCTAGCAAACATGCTGACAGCAAAATGATCTTAAGATAAATAATAATAATATTATATCGTTTAATCGTCAGTTATGCAGGCACTTTTACGATTTTGCTATTCGTTTAAAAGGGCATCAAAAAGGTTTTGATTGGATAAAGTAGCTTTTTAACTACCTCTAGAAATAGCAAGAAATCGCTATAATGTTGGTAACCAACTAATCACATAATATACTTATGTTACTAGATATAAACGCATTAAATACATTTATTACTAGGTTATTTAATAATTCTAAGGTCTATTTTCTTGTAAATAATGATTAAAGTAGGTGGATTATTAAATTTATTATAACTATCGCATTTTTTCTATAGCAGTATAAATGTAATATAATACCACAAAAAGTACTATTATACTCTATTGTAAAAAAAATATAACCGCACCTAGAATCTTGATCAGAAGACAGCTACGACCCATTTTTATAAGTACAACAAAACTGAGAACTTATACATGAGTATACCCCTCACTGGTTTCAGCCGCGAGAACACTTTTTAATTATAAGTATAGTTGAGCACAATAGTTTATTATTAAACTTTGGTTACGTAGCGTTTTTGACCGCATACCTGCCTCTCGCTACCTGGGCCTACGAACGACCAGACTCGGCCCGTTCGCGGTTATTCTTACATTTCTAAGATGTATGTTCTCTTCTCTAAATTAAATCCGAATATGAGCCTTATTCTTAAGGCAATAACGCTTTGTGTGGGTATACAAAATTGAGTACTTCTGAAATATTTTATACAATTATTAAATCGTGTTTCCATAAACGTTATGAGTACGCAAAGACAAGGCTTTTGGACTTGAAAGAATAACGTTGCATGGTAATCGAGGCATCATAGGCTCGTCCATGCATTGTCCTACCGGAGTGCATTTATAGCGATGGAAAATAAAAAACAACTTCTTTTTAAAATAATTACCTATTTCAATGGAAAACGCTATCTATATTTTAATTTTACAAATATACACCTACAAAGGAAAAAGATTACTTGCCTGTGTCAAAAATACAGGTTTTATACATTTTATTATATGTTTTGATAATGTAAGTACATACATACCTATGTATTTGTAAATCACACCAGGTAATTAAAAAATCAAGTATGTATTTAATAAGTAGGTACATAATGTACATATACGCGCAACGCATATATTTTATTGGTAGAGTGAACCACTTTAAATCTAAAGTACGATTACAGGTATTGTAAACGGGAAACAACATTAGCTTCCTATATTTTGGCTTGATATCAATAAGTAGCCAAAATCCCTATATTGTCCCTGTTACTTCTAGAAACCTAAATAAGAAAGAGCCTTCCATGCGCACAGTTGTTAGAACACGCAAAATAATGTTCATGTGGCAAATAAACGCCACATAAACTGTGTATAGATTTCAAAAAAACTACCATAAAATACCCCGCATACGAGTAGCTTCGCGTTAACCACAAAACACTAAAAACTTACGCGTATAACTTTACCGCAGCCTCTCGACCTGTCTGAACCTTCCAAAGCTCAGATTAAAAGCAAGCCCGAAAGCCTTACCTGACGGCGTCCCGCGCCTCAGTACGCGATGGACGCTCGCGCCGACCGCCCGTTACAGTGATGTCGCAGCATGCTGCTCTGGTTGATCCTACTCGTGGCCTGCGCGGACGCCGCGCGCCCGCACCGCACGCACCATGTCGTGCCGGCGCGCGCCAAGCATTCGGAGTTTGTGAAGGGGAAGAGTGAGTGTTGTGTTTTACAAGTGTTTACGTGGTTTCAGTGGGTTACTTGGTGTGTTGGGGGTGGTGTGTGTTATGATCTTATGATTATGATCCAGGAAGTCGGGTTCAGCTATCTTCGATCAGCTACTGTTTCAAACACAAATCGTCACTATGAGGAACTATTTTACATGGGGCATTCGCGGTATTTTAGGCTTCGCGCGGGAATGTGGAGCGAACTTAACGTTGCCATCAAAATGTTCCGAGTACGTCAGCCTCAGTAAAAACAAAAACGCAGTGGGTGTTTTTTGAAGCCCGGTTCGGGAGATTGGACCCGACTTTCTGGACGACACGGATTAAAAACAGAATACATCCTTAGGTTATCACCCAAGAAAGCTTTAAACATTACGATTGAACCCTCAGATTCTTAAATAATTTCTGATGCTGTGGCAATATCAAATACATACTTGTATAATCGAATTTGTCTAACCCATGTAGCCAACGACGTAATGTAATGTGAAAGGATACGAGCAGTTGCTCATATTTCATTGGGTCCGCTAAGAGAAACCTATGGAAAACAACACGCCTACTCTAACTATAGGTAAGCAAGTCGTCAAGGGTATCCATATACGGATGTCATTAAGGTGAACGAAACATCACATATTATTTCAGCGAGCTTGTGTGGGTATAACGCAATAATTTACCTGTTTTTAATTGTTGATTCTGGTTCTGTTAAATAGTCTCCTTATGAAGACCAAACATGGCTAAACAACTCTCCTTAGACCTGACATTAAAATTATGTTTAAAAGTAAATGTTAAATAATTTTGCTAAACAAGTCCATATTCATTACTTCTATAAGTACAGTGGACATAATCTCTAATTAATTTATCTTTCTGTCTTCAGTGCCATTCTGTTCATTGTAACAGCATATAAATACGGGCACTTTCCTGAAAAAACAAGGGGAAGGATTATGCACTAAGTACATTTTCTGCTAGTGCTATGAGCTTAAAAAAAGAGTATTCCTGTTTTATCCACTAAGAGAGACCTTCACCTCTTTCTAAGCAGATCATGTAAGCCACTTAGAGTTTTAGCTTAATAATAGCAGTTATTAAAGTGGAGTAAAGGCTAATCGCTCAAAGACAAACAGCGCTTATCTAGAACCAACAGCGCCTTATATAGCGAAGCTGCCTCAACGCCGTCTGCGCAGTAAAGGCTCCCATTAAATGTCAAGCGCAGGCATAAATCTTATAATTTCACTTAAATCCTTAAGTGGATAGTGTTTTCTAAAATACAACCCATAACTTGTCAGGTGTCTAATGTTAAAAATTATGCACAACTTTTAAGCACACGACATTTTGAAAAACATAATGTTTTGATATATGCCTAAATGTAATATAGTCTATAATGTATAATTGTTGTGTCCTATTTAGGACTAAAAATACAGAGTAGTGTCAAAAAATTAAGGAGCCAACCTATATGCGAATATTGAGAACAATCATGTCTACGAACAAATACCTAACTTGTCGCCGTTCTGGGACTCATGTCTCAAAGGCTTGTAACTTGTAATACAAGTGAAAATCCTTATCATGACGTTAAAAAGAGACTTCCAGTTGTATTACAAGTTACAAGCTTTTATCAAATGTTAATTCTGAATTTTTATTGAGATAAAAAAAATCTTCTTTCTAACTTATCTAACTTAATCCGCTATTTACTATTTGATGTGATTGTTTCATCAAAGGTTGGCTATAAAATAGCCTATTTGTATTTATCAAAGATATTTAGATTTATCAAAGATGTTGCGTCGACATATTGGCGGTGTAATGAAAATGGCCCACCACGGTACAATTGCACTATAGTTTTCAGGGGTGTTAGTATCAATGCCGCAGCGGTACTTATACGCTTTCGTAGGTGCCAATGCCAACTGTAGAAAACATTTATTATTTCCTAAATCGAGAGATTATTTCTGCATATCTGGGTCTAATTTACAATCATTCGGAAACTAGGAGCCTTAAGCTTTAAGTACACCAAAAATAAAACAAGAACGCTTACTAATATCAGATTGCGTCCAACACAAGCTTGATAAAGAACAGCCCTAAACACAAGAAGTACACAGGCAGGTTTGAGCACAAAACAATTAAACATCGTTTGTCTCCAACGCACCTCCAGGATTGAGAAGGACGGGTGATCAAAGCGTACGGTTGAGATGAACGTTGGACGGTTCAACATTTTATTAGAGTAAGAACTTTTCTTCGATGAAGTTTCTCGAACTTGTGATTGCAATGTTATTTCAATTTCGTGATTTCTGAATTAAATTAAACGAGGTTGTTTTTTTTATTTTTGGACGGGATACTTTTTTGCCAACAATATCTAAACCAGACTAGACTAGGTGAATAGTATTCTGACATAA
>JALPQI010013109.1:0-32040 GCA_025490895.1 Thaumatotibia leucotreta
TGTCTTACCCTTGTGTAACTCCACAATTATCCGACTTTACTACGACCGCGTACAATTAGCTTTGCACGTCCTCACTCAGAGCGCGCAGAGTGCTGACATAAGATATAAAAAAAACAATTTCTATTTGCAATTTCTATTTGCTAACTAAAATGCAAGACCAGCCGTTTTGCGTTGTGTCTCGTGTGTATGGTATCATCATCATCATCATCATATCAGCCGAAAGACGTCCACTGCTGAACATAGGCCTCCCCCAAAGATTGCTACAATGATCGGTCCTGCGCCACCCGCATCCAGCGGACTCCTGCGACCTTCACCAGGTCATCAGTCTACCTTGTGGGGGGCCTACCCACGCTACGCCTTCCAGTACGTGGCCGCCACTCAAGAATCTTCCCGCCCCAACGGCCATCGGTTCTACGCGCAATGTGCCCCGCCCACTGCCACTTCAGTTTAGCGATTCGTAGAGCTATTTCGGTATGGCCCTTATACATTTTTTTGACTGGAAATTAAAAAGAGGACTTTGCCTTTAATAGCTCCTTTATTCTAGCCTCACCGAAATCCGAAAGGATAACAGTAATATTTCATAGCATGTTTGAGAAAATTTAATAATATGTATATGCGCAGCCAATGGGTTTGTTATCTATCTATAATAGTTTCGCATAACTCGCTGGTTGCTTATTTGATTCAGTGTGGCTAACGGTGTTTTGACTGATACTGTATGTGATTTTTTTCAACCAACAAATATATCGAATTTGCAAATTAGAATAAAATACAATATATGTAAAATGACTCTTACAATTTTCTCTGTCGCTATAAGTATTTATTGGTATATCAACAGACACAAACCGGTAAAGCACATTTTGCGAGAGCTACGGAATACTCTCTACATGCAAGGACTTGGTATATTCGGAGTGGTCGATGACTGGGTCAATAAAGGAAGTAATAAAATTACACTGCCAGATGCAAACGGGAGAATCGCCGTGATCACCGGAGGCGACCGAGGTATAGGAACAGAAGTTATCAGAGGATTATTAAAAGCCAATTTGATTGTGGTCATGGGTATCAGAAAACCAGAATTGATTAAAAAGATGGCAACAGAATTCGAAAATGGAGAAAATTTACACGCTTTTCACTTAGATTTAATGTCTATGAAATCAGTAAACCAATTTGCTGATGTTGTCCTAAATAGTTATCCCGAGATCCATCTCTTGGTAAATAACGCTGGGATAATGTTTGATACTTTTAAATTGTCAGAAGACGGCTTTGAGTCTCTATTAGCAGTTAATCATCTTGGACACTTTTACTTAACTCATTTACTATTGCCAGCACTAAAATTGGGCGGCAATAAAGGAAAATGCTCAAGAATAGTAAGCGTGTCGTCTTGCGTCCATTACATGGGGGAAATATTCTTCGATGACATCAATTTGAAAAAATATTATGACACTTCAGTGGCTTATGCACAGGCCAAATTAGCACAGGTAATGTTGTTGGCATTTTTTACATTGTATTGGTGTTAAAACTGTCACTACTTTTAATAATGTCGCATGTCATTACTGAATCAAAAATGAGATACAAGCTTTATCGCAAGTAGGAATTGTAACTTAGTGAATTTTATCATTATTTTTATTTTAGTGATATCTATATCGTATGTAAATCTAATACGGGCAATAAATTAAACCAGACATAAACAATTAAACATGGATTACAAGGTTTTTTTAAAGCTAAATAACACCACAGATTTTTTTAAAGGATTTTCGGAACAGCAATGTAGGTAGAGGTATATCCGTTAATATTAATATGGCAGTTGTAAATGTCATCTCATCGACGTTTGAAATTAGCTGTCAACGAGCGTTTAACTTCAGTGTGTTGCTCTACATTGCTCGTCGAATTATTTTGTACGCATAATTTTATTACTTTAATTTTAAGTAAAACTTATCTCAAACTTATTATAATCCAAAACTAACCCCCTTTAAAAGCTTCGCCCGTATTAGACTTAGACTCTGTAATCCCCTAAAAAAATGCTTCAATACAATTAAGCTTTCAACGATGCGTACTATACCTACTTATTGAAACTCTAAGTTATTGATATCGATCAATCACTTGTTCACATTTTGTCATAATATTATAAATATTATAATAGACTCTACTTGCGCGTACCAAAATGTATAGTACTTGTAAATCTACAATCGGGCTCCAAATATGCTTTGCATTCATTGACCACTCGGTGCTTGCAAACTAATTTGAGTTTTACTGCATTATTTAGATACTCTCACGTTGTTTTGTAAGACACGGTTCTTATTGTGGTTTATTTTTCCAGCTAATGTCTTCTAGATACATTAACAAGCTGCTAGAAGAAAAAGGACACAAAGTAAAATGCTACGCAGTACACCCCGGGGTAGTTAATACAGATCTTATAAATGCTAGTCTGTGGAAAAAACTATTACCCTGGGCAACAGCATTAGCTTTCAAGAGCCCACCCCAGGGAGCAATTTCCATTCTCCACGCATGTTTCAGTAAACAATTGGAAGACCAAGGAGGAATGTATATCAGCAACTGCATTGAAGGCATCAGTAATAGCTTCTCCAAGAATGAAGAATACCAGAAAAGAGTATTTGAGATATCTTGCGAGCTAGTAAAAATAAATAAAGAGGGTTTTGGAGAATCTTAGTTAGACCAAGGGTTTTGTCAGCTTAGTTGGTAGTGACCCTGCCTATGAAGCTGAAGGTTCCGCCGTCACAAATATTTGCTCCTTGTCTTTGATGTCTATGTATTTAAGTATATATATGTGTCGTTCTGTCAGTCGCCATCAAATATAGGTACAGGGGGTCTCATGACTATGGGACATGAAAGCAAAGTACCTTAAATATTTTAGACAGGATATTTTGCTGAAAGAAGACTTTATGTTATTTTTAAAAGAATATAAAACTGCATTCGAAGTTTCTCAAAAAATTACTTGCTTCACCCGGAAATCGAACCAACTACAATTTTTTTTTCGAATTTTGAACCAAACATTTTCGGTTATTCTTTTAATTTTAGATACTATGTTTCTTAAGATTATGTCGTATTAAAGTAAGTTCACATCATAAAATTATGTCGTATTAAAGTAAATTCGATGCCTAGAAAAAGCTAGTTTTTTTAATGTAGTATTATTTAATTTTCAAAATAAAATAAAGTCTTCTTTTAGCGAAATATTCTATCTACGATATTTAAGGTACTTTCCCTTCATGTCCCATAATCTTGGGACAACCTGTATAGGAGCGCCCAGGGTGCTCGCTCACAAACATCTGAGCAAGGCTCTATTGTCATAGCGTTAGAGTGCATTTTCAAAATTCAATATTGTCGAGCACCGTGGCATCTCCATCTATATCTGATGTAAGACTGTACCCACATCACAAGCTTTAATTGAGCTAATGCCGCGGCCACGACATTGGTCTAAGGCGACCGGCTTAGCGGAAAACCATACACACAGACACACCAGACACATTTTATCAGCATGCGTACGCATTTTGTGTAATAAAATTGGCTGTCTTGTATGAAACGTGTAAACATGCGTACGCGTGCGGAAAGCTGGACGCGGTTCCATACTAAACTGATATTTCTATAGACAAATGCGTACGCATGCTAATAAATGTATCTTCACCCTTAGACCAATGTCGTGGCCAGTCCTTCAACTGTGAGCCTACGTCGATTTCTGTAAGATTGTCTCTTGAGTGACATTTACTTAATATCTTAGAATTATGGGAGAAATTGAAACGTATCATGTACCTATATTGTACATTAGATAATAGAGGGAGAACTACGCCGGCGCCGAAAAGGCTTCAATAGTTAATTAATAGGTTAATCGCCGGTTTGGCGGTTTATTTTATTAAAATAGTGTCAATTTTTACATTTCATTATGGTAGAATAAAGGTTATTTTATTTTATTTATTTAAGAGTTTAAAACTCGTAAATGTCACATAAAAATGTAAAATAATTATCATTTAAATAAACAGTCCTTTTTTTTGTGAAAGTTTGTCTTCAACACACTCACGAAAGTAAGTGGATGGCAATGCAATGTTATTATATCATGGAGCTCGCTGGTGATGATGGAGCTGGAAGATGACCAGAGAAACTGGGGAACGAAAGGGCAGTTTGGCTTTCAATTATACAGCGTCTATATTTGATATAACCGCAAACTTTAGGGGGTCTTAGTACAGGCACTAATTAATATATTTATCGCAAAATTATTAAAAAAAGCAAACTTTTTTCTTTCATATAAAATAATTCAGCACGCAATGTAAAGCTTTGTTGTTGTTTGTTGTTGTTGACAATTGACAATAAACATCGTAATATCACAATTGTCACTAGTGATAATTGTACGCCGTACATTACTGCACAAAAAAAAAAATCTAAAATTAATTACGCCATGGCAGTTAACGCTAAATTAATAATTGTCATAAAAGTTAGACTATAATACTTGAATCTACGTTTGGTTACAATATGCGGCTATATTTCATATACACATTGTACTTAGTTGTCTCAATAAAAAAAATAATTTTCAACAAATTCTTAATTGGGTCATTCTATGAAAGTTTTCCTGTCTAATTGCCGCATCCCGTACAAAATGTATGAAAAGGGTCGTGTCAATTTGAGGTTGACTCAAATAGGCAAATTTTTAGGGGATGACCCAGCATCATGAAGCTGGATCAATATTGAAAGTATTTCAGGACATAAATAGCCATGTCACGGCCATGACGTCAATTAAATAGCGCTGTTGATGAAAGTTTGCGATTAGTAAGCTATGTTCTACATTACAAGTTGCAGTGTGAACATCGATTTCGTTCCGACACCCAATACCATGTTAAGATATTAAAACCACGAAAAAAATCCGTTATACGGGATTTTAAAGAACTATTTTTGTCGAGGTGAGAGCTTCTGTGGCCAGGTTCAGGTTTTTTTTTTAAGTTGGCACAACAAATTGGTTTCACTTCACCTGATCGTAAGTGAAAAGTAGAGCCCAAATCGCGGCGGCAACGAACAGGAGACAATCAGTAACCTGTTAGTTGCCACCGCCTTGCTGGCCCGCTAAATGCTTCTTCACGCTTCGTTTAAAGGGTCCCAACTTATAGGTATGCGGAAACACGTCATGTGCCAGTAAAGAATTCCACTTTTTAATAGTACGGCATATGAAGGAATTGCTAATAAATCGAAATTCAGGGAAGTGTGTTTTTATTGATTTCCATTAAATTGGACAGGTTACTTGGGACATTAATAGAAGCTGCCTGGTATATCGGCTTTTATTAATTTCGTAAAAAAATATTTTGTTTTCGTTTTCATGCATAATAATTGTAATGGCAAGTGTGAGAGAACCTTAAGAATAAGATCTCAGGTGACTGAGTGACGGCACATGTCAAAATAAGTAGCATTAGGATATAATAAAGGTTGCAATACACTTGTTCAGTCATTAAACTTATTTTTTTAATAACTCAATAACAGTAAGAGTTAAGTAGTTAGTTTAATAAAGCAAGTAGCAAGTATTAAGAATAGTAGTAGTTAGTTTCTTAGAGAAATTGTTATTTTTGACCTAAACAAGCTTATATAAACACAATAAGCAATAAAAACACGGTGTATACAGTTTCTCGGGCCTGAGACAAATGTACTACCTGACTTGTAAAACTATGTTTTATTAAAAATAAATGAATGAATGAATGAATACTAATCACCTAAGTAAGAGGGAGATAGAACGTAAGTGCGCTAAAACATGGGTAGTTGAAATATTTTATGAAAGAAAAATATTTAAGGTTTACTGTGCATTAATGATAGCTGAGCAATTCTTTTTATTTTTGGCACTAAAATGAAATATGAAAATTTGGGTAAAGTTTATACTATTTCTGCTCAGAATCACGAGCTGATTCCATTTTCGGCGAAAAAAAAAACTGTCCCAAAAATTTCATATATATTTCGAATATCCTCTTGTGTTACCGCTATAGAAGGTGTATGGAAAATAGTAACACAATAGGAAAAAAAATCATGGGACACTTTTTTTTCGACGGAAATAGAATCAGCTTGTGATTCTGAGTAGAAATAGTATAAAGTTTACTTAAAATTTCATTTTAGTGGCAAAAATAAAAAGAATTGCTCAGCTAACGAGGACAACATGTCGGTAAAAACTAAGTGGGTACTCGACTATGGGCTATTTCGACTTACCAAGTTACCATGCACTTAATTTATTGTAATACAAAAAGGGACAGAATACCAATAATTATTAAAATGCATAAAAAGGGCACTGGGAGCCGACTAAGGGATGGACGATCGTCATTGACCATTCTTCGATAGAAAATCGATGATGGGCAGCAGCGTCATCATAATGGACAATTGGACACATTACTGCGATCGCCAATCCGCTTACCCAGCGAGGCAAGAATGGGCATTAAGGGAACATACCCATACAACGTGGCCCTTTTTAAGCGTTTTTTGACCCCCCCCCCCCCCCCCCCCTGGTGACCAAGCGTAGTATATGCCTAGACCCCCCCCTCCTAGTTTTCACATAGTATTTTTGGTCTTTGAAAACGCGTACTACGAGAGTGCAGGCGTAGGTGAAATAGTAAATTTAAATAGTAGAATTGTACTTTTGGTTTCAAAAAATGTATGTGTTTTTTAGTACATTTATAAATGCATCAAGGGCGGTTAAAAAGGAGAGTGCCTCTGCCTGTAAATTTAATTTTGATAATAAAGCTTCATCAGCTTGAGTTTTCCAAAAGTCACGTGACAAGATACCAGACCCCCCCTCCCCCCACCAGGGGGTGTCCGTCAAAGTACCACTCTTGGTCACCACCAAGAGTGGTACTTTGACAGACCCCCTCCCCCCCTAAACAGGTCACGTAGTATGGGTATGTTCCCTAACCTCCTAATAGTAGAGGCGTAATATATGTCCAGCGGTGCACGGTGAGATAAGGAGATGATGTGAATAGAGGAAATGACAATTTATCACGCTGCGACATACTCCATCCAATGTTGTGCTAAGTCTAATGAACTATCTTTGAATTTACTTCAATTCTTGTACAGCATGGACTCGCTGCTGCCCCCCGCCAAGACGTCAGCGGGAGCGGTGTCGCTGCGCAGCGTTCTGCGCGCGCGCTTGCTGCTCGGCTTCTACCCGCACCTCCCCGCGCGCCCCGCGCTCCGCGCCGCCGCCCGTCTCTACTGCCTCCTCATTGCCACCACCTCCATAACCATATTCTATAACACTTTCATACACACCACGACGATTCGACAATCCATCCAATACCTTTTACTAATACTCATTTTAGACTACGTCCTAAATTTGTTCATCTCCTTTGTGACTGCAGAACTTCATATTTTAAAGTACTGTCAAGTAATAGAACGAGTAGATGAAGAATTAGGCGCTCCTCATATGCCATTACTGACTCGTCCAGCTAAATGTTTATTTTTATGTATTCTTACATACAAGATCTGTGGTGTTATTAACTATTTATTTGTAAAGGAAATTCTATTTTGGGAGTATTATTCTTTCCCTTTTATGAGTACAGCGGCCACAATAAATTGTGTAATCTACATTAACTCCTTGGATCTGTTGCGTTCGCGGCTAGTTCTACTACGAGGGGTATTCGAATCAAAATTCCAGTTTCACGACAGAAGGTGCCTGGGTAGAGACCATCAAATTGCAACAGTAGAGACCTGCATGAAATTCTATGAAACCTTGATTGGTGGCTTAGACTCCTCGTTTTTCTGGCCGCGGCTGCAGGTAAATTAACAATAGTAAAAAGCATTACATTTAACCAATTTCACATTTCCAAATACCTTCTGAGCAAATACTTAGTAAAGATGTAATGTCATGAATAATCTATACCTTCGTTTTTGCAGTATCCATTTCGCTGCAACAAATTCAGTTGGTTCCATTTTTTACCATAATATCTTTGACGTCGAGTGTACAAGATCCAACCATACGTACATCCTATAATAGTGTTAAAATTGTTAAAATACTACGTATTTTGTTTCAGATAGTTATACGACTTATTGCTAGCTTTGTTTATTGCCTAACTCAGGGTCATACTCTTGTCCAGAAACTCAAAACTCAGGTGCGTCTAAATTATATCTATGATGTGATTTTGGAGGATAGTACACAGGGCGGAAGGGAACGACGATCCTTCCAGCTACCGACCGAGTCTACCAACCATTACGATGAACTTTCAGTATACGATCAACATCGAAAAGGTACACGGAAAATTGACTTTTTCATACTATTGAACTCTAACTAATCTCTAACTTTGTATGAGGGATTAATATTTTTTTAAATTTATTTCGATGTTGGTTCTGTACCGAAAGTTCATTGTAATGGTTGGTAGACTCGGTCGGTAGCGGGAAGGTTCGTCGATCCAAACTGTATAAAAGATGCTGACAAGAGAGTAAATTATGAATTTCTGAGAAGAAGTAAGATAATAATAATAATAATATGGCCGCAGGGCAGCTTGTGGCGAGCTGTTGGGGAGTAACGACCCCACGGACCCGAGTGCTCCCGAGAGTTGGTCAGGGTCCCCGCCTCCGGCGTGTCTTCGTCGGTCGGAGTGGAACCCCAAGGGGACCCGTAGGACTCTCAGCTCTGGCTTGCCTTAACTGGCCGTCCAGAGAGGAGTCGTCACAGCTATATGCTCCAGGGGTGGAAGTGTAAATTTGCGTAAGTCGCGAGTTGGTGCAGCGGCCGTCAAGCCACTGCGCAGAAAGCGGTGTACACCTCTCTACACTCCTGAGCCGCCTACACCGGTGTTGCCCCTGGCTGTCTCTTGTGACGGCATTTACGGGGGCCCATTTAGTCGGCGGCAAGTCACCGCCTGCCTCGATAGCAAAGAGAAATCATTGTTATGGCAGGTGTCCGGACCTCTTTTCTATAGTTCCATCTCTTATCCATCCAACCTTCATCACCATAACCCACTAGTCTTTTCCATATAATCTCCAATAGCCTCTATATGCCTGCTGGGACCGGTTCACGGATATCTATTTTTGTGCCCGTGAATGGGTTGCAGCAGGTGTAAAACACAGCAAATTTCTCCAAAGGGCCTCTACGTGTTGGATCTGTATCCCCGCGCAAGCCTATCAAAAGACCGGGATTTATAGGCCCGTGATCAAAGAGAGATACAAATAATAATATAATAATAATAATAATTTATTTCTTTGAAAATCAGTACAAAGTTGAATAGTGGCTGGCGTCTCCATTTAAGTTATTTACAAAAATAACTTGTGCTAGGAGGCACCGCTCTTCCATAGCTACATTTTATATGGTATTCTACTACTTAATAACTAATCGCGTAAACTTACGTTTAATTATATCCTGACGTTTCGGGCATGACGTTACACCCGTGGTCGCAGGCAGACTGGCGAGAGAATGTATCAACACCTTCGAGCTGCGCGGGTTTTTCGAACTACCCGCACTTGATCTTGATTATTCACTTCTAGGCTAGGGTTGTTGTGTGGGTTGTTGTTTCTCGTCTGCGTGGAATCCTGTGATATACAAATGTAAGCGTGGTGAAACATCCATTTTTAAGCCATTGGATGTTGTGAGTGTTGTGTGTAGGCCTAGTGACAACCCTAGCCTAGAAGTGAATAATCAAGATCAAGTGCGGGTAGTTCGAAAAACCCGCGCAGCTCGAAGGTGTTGATACATTCTCTCGCCAGTCTGCCTGCGACCACGGGTGTAACGTCATGCCCGAAACGTCAGGATATAATTAAACGTAAGTTTACGCGATTAAGACCCGTTTGTCTGTAAAATACTTAATAACTAAATATTAATAACTAAGACCTAATTGCTAATGTGTGAGTGTGTGTGTGTGTGAGTGTGTGTGTGTGTGTGTGTGTGTGTGTGTGTGTGATGATCCAACGATCCAAAGACTTCCTTTGGCGGAGGGCAGACCATCTTGTCCAATATGCTATTAAGATTATAAGCGAAAATTGAATCGAGATTTATATTTTTGATGGTGGTTTGCAATGGTATGGTTATGATTATACGCATTCCATTTTGCTATGGTACTTAGGCTGACAACATCAAATGTTGCAAAAATCTATGCTTCTGAAACTTTATTTTCTCTTCCCGTGATTCATAAACGTCTCTTAGCAAGCTAACATATCTATTATTTGTCCGTTTCAGTCTTGTTTAGATTAGCCCAAAAGCGACAAACAATACTTAACGGCTTGCTAAAATAGCAGATGTGTATGACGCTAGACCAACATTCGCAGATGTGAAGGTGGACTTAGACCAAACGAGCGAATGCACATTCTATCCCCCACTCTAAGAAATCAACGAATTTCGACGAATCACGTTTTGTGTAACGAACGTTTTTTGTAAAGTGGGGGATAGAATGAGCATTCGCTCTTTTGGTCTAAATCTTTATTTACGGATGGCTCGGCACTTCATTATCTCGCTAATGGGCATTTTCGCGAGAAGAGATCCAAAAATTTATTTTTCTGAAACAGGTAAATTTTATGTTTTTCCTGCTCAGAATCACGAGCTCTTTCGATCCTACTAGAAGAAAAAAAGTGTCCCAAATTTTTGTTTCTATTACGTAACCGTTTTTCAAACACTTTGTACAGCGGTTACAAAGTGGAGAGCATGTAAAATGTATGAAAAATGTGGGACCATTTTTTTCTTGTACTTTTTTTCTCCTAGATTGAAAGAACTCGTTATTCTGAGTAGGAAAAACATTAAATTTACCTACCTTAAAAAACATTTTTTTTGGATCTCTTCTCGCGAAAATGCCCTAATATCAGATATATTTCAGGATACGGTAATAACGTTTGATGACATCATGCTAGGGGTGTCCACTATCGTGGTCACCTCGCTGTCCTGCTTGCCAGCCGTATTAGCTGAACTGGCCTCTCGAGAAGTGGACAAATTCAAAATAGCTGTCGGCGACCAGCTGCTTCAATGTGATGGTAAATTTCATTTGTATGCAATGTGTTACCATGACTCGGGTGGGTTAGAAACTCTTCTGTGTAAGTGTAATAAAAACATTATAGACTATTTGATTGCGCTTCATCATCCTTATGTCCTAGCCGGCTTCGACTATGGTGACTGGAAAGTTGCTGGTGACGCGAGCAATCCTGAGCTCTTGAATGGGAATTATTTTTGTAATATACTTAAACGGTTAAACTCACGTGTATTTACTACGCGCAACGTGTTTCGGAGTTCCTGTGTCTCCATTATCAAGCACTAAACCCGTGGTACCACGTCGCGCGCACAGCTCATACTTAAAATTCAATTAAAATTAAATGCATAATTAAAAAAATATATACATTTTATAATTAATTTTTTTATTGTTTAATTTATTCCAAAACAGGATTTCTTCTAATATTATCTCTTCATTGCGCTTCACAGATGGGCATAATGGCTCCGTGCGCTTAGGTAGTAGGAGAGGTCTTCGTCCAGCAGTGGCAGCAGCATAGGTTGATGATGTAATGTAAAGCGCTTCACAAAATACCAAATAGGGGTTTACTCGTACTTTTGATTCAATGCCTCTGTTATTTTGTTTCTGCGCAGATGATTCGCTACACACTACGCTCATGCAAGCTGCCGACTACCTGCTACAGCGTCGCTTCTGCATCCGCCTGTGGAGAGTCCTTCCGCTCGACGCGTCGCTCGTGCTCTCTTTTATTGGCCTCTGTACCACCTACCTAATCGTCTTGATTCAGATTACTGGCGTCATTTAGATTGATAATCCGAATTATGCCATTATTGTTTCTTCGTAGTCGCGATTATACATACGGTTTATTCTGCACAGCTGAAGTTCATCACATGCGTTTTTCTTCTGCCATCATTTTCACACAATCGTGTCTTTGCCTAGTGACCATTTGACCAATGATGTGTCAGAATACTTGTTGCTTCCGCTACCGTCTGTGGCATTTTAACCCACAAGTGTTGTTTGTGAAAACTATGATACCGACAGATGATGTAGTGCAGAGGTCGTGACATCTGCATCACAAATTAGAATATAAGCTATACTGGTATGAGAAAGGCAAAAACTGTAATATTTTTAGCTTTTTATTATTTTCCAGGTAAATTTTTGATCATCATCATATGCATTCTGACATTTTTATCAGCGAAAAATCTTTGATTACACAGTAATTTAAGTGCAAGCGTGACCCTAAGTGTAGCAAATTCATGTTAAATTGGTTTGATGAAATTCACGTATAATCAATCATTTAAGCAGGATCATAATGTAAAGCGTTAATTGAGTAACTTGTTTATTAACATGTTTATACTATGCCTGATGTGACATTGATTTCACCTTGAAGTTGACACTCTTTAGTGTGTGTTTTAACATCTGACATTTTTCACTGTACATCTTACAGTCCGCACTACATACAGGGTGTTTGTTATGTCGTTAGCCAAATTTCGATATGTCATTTGCGATCACCAGTACACAACATTTTTGAAAAAAAAAGTGACACTTTTTTTTAGTTTTTTTTTCCGTTTTTTATCCGGCAAAAACATAATTTGTGGTCACTAGGCAAGTTTGTTTCAATCCGTGCGATTCGATGGCAGACAAAATGGTAGCAGGTTTGAGTAGTCAATTCTTAGCCAATCAGGAGTTCATCACAAGCACCGATCAGCCGACGTCACTCACCCCACCATCGGCACTAAACAATGAATAAAATGTCCTATGTGATAGGCTAGCACAATCCTACACGTTCGTCACGTAGACAACGTAGTAGAGATTAAATGTAGATTAAACACCTCTCCATGACGATAAAGGATTGCCTCTTACAACACGTACAAATTATGTATATAAGAGTACGGTTCATTAGAATAAGGGGATCTGACTGAGAAATACAATAGTATAAACGTTTATAGTGTTTTCATATGTCACTCCCCCTCCTTGACACTGTGCCTATTTCATGGCGACCGTGACAGGACAGGACAGGGTTGGGGAGTGACTGGACAGTGTTACGCGGAGTGACAAGTTAAGAACATTTTTTTTTGAGCAATTAAAACGACGCAAGTACGTGAAATCTACACCAAGAACGAGAACGCCCGCCCGGACGCCACCCATCTTCATCTGCAGAAGCCTTAATATGGCGTCGAGGATGGGAGGATGGGAGTTGGATCGACGAACGCTGCTTCTAATTGTGTCAGTTCGAAATGGACCGACTGGCTTCCCTCCGGCACCGGCGTCGCATTGGCCGCCGTCAACTATGGTGTCTGGATATAGCAAGCATCGTGCCGTCATCGAGTACTCTACTCACTCAGTCCCGCCGCAGTTCAGCAAGGACGAGATCGCTCCAACGTGGATAGGTTTAGGTATTTTTTTTTTGTTGTTGTACTGTATAATTATATTTTGTGATATGTTAGGTAACAGGTTAAAATAGATTATTAAATCATTAAAATTTAGATATTATTTAGGGGCTTGTGGACTCGCGTTTGATAATTTTTTTTTTGTTGATTATTGTAAAAGTTGTGCGAGAGATTAATTGTTACTTATTTTTTCGAGTCTGTTGTTTTTTTTTTCCTTTTTTTGGGTGTGCGTTAAAACATATCTATACCGATACTTAATTTAACATTCAAAACATAAAATTATAGGTATAATAGTAGATATATTTTCGCACATGCAATGCATGTTCAGCAAGGTCAGAGAACGAAGGCTCTTGACTAAGCGAAAATATGTTTTGTTTGCCTATACTGTCTTTAAGCAATTAGTCTGACAATTGATTTAGTTATTTAATTATCAACCGACTTTAAAAAAGGAGGTTCTCAATTTAGCCATATGTTTTTCATTATGAATTAGCTTTATGAACAATTGGTATACATATATTTTGACAACAAGCATTCGTGAAAGTTTAAATCAACGATTGATGTATGTATAGTAGGGTTGTTATTTTTTTTTGTTTATGGAAGGGAAAACAGACACAGGTATTAATAAAACTATTTTAAAAGTAATTAGTAATTGCTTACTTTCGTAAATAATTTATAAATGTAACTATCATAACATCTGTATTAGGTAAAAACATTTTTTTTTTCCGCATGTTTATTATCGGGTTTAAATATTATTTTTACTACGAAACAATGATATTGTTTCAATGTCAATGTTTTCATTGTCATCATTAAATTATGTGAGTTACGTGATTTAATAATATGTAGTAGTATGCATTTTCCGCGTCAGATAAATATTGTATGATTATATTGATTATTTTATTTTCGTGTATTAAGATCACGTAAAGAATGAATGTGATAATGGATATGAAATATTATGTAGATTGTAGGGTTAGAAGAAATTAGTGGTGTATAACAATGTGGTATACCTATTTGAATTACAGAAAACGGAGTATTGTATTTGATTTGATGGTTTGGTTTAATCATGTTTAATGTATAATTTTATGTTGCAGTTAGTAAGCCTCACTTGGCTCAAGTTTATTTTTGTTTCCTCTGATTTGACATTGATGTACCTTAGTAGGTAGTGGATAAGGCAACTGGAGAAATGTACGTGGTATACGACTTTTAAGAAATTGACAAGTTAAGACTTGATGTATTGTAAGGAATGTGGACATAATAGGGTTGAATAGCTTAGGTAATGATGGCGAAAACTAAAACAAATAAGTTTTTCATAGAACAATTAGCCTGATCAACTAAGAATTCTTGGAAATTCTTAAATATTGAGGTTTTCATTGGAATGTTTTGCTTTATATAGATTTGGATTGTTTTCTTATTTGTTTGTTTATTGATTATGATGTAGTTATCTATGATGGCCCGAGAGGCATCTAGAATTATTATAGCAAGGGTACCCAAGATACAAGGCAGGTTTTTTCATCCTTGAGGTTTTGACTATAGATGTAAATAAATATTTACATCAGTTGCGGAGGCTCTTGGACATAATTGTGTTAAATAGAAATGCCTGAGATAAGTAGTGTGTGCGCGTGGAATTTTGTTTTTCCTTGTATCTTGAGCGATATATTTTTTGTATTGTGGTCGGCTGACCGAGTTGTTGAACGCGTGTGTATCCCTTAGCTGAAGTGAAGCGTAGAAAACGCCCGCTTAAAGTGTTGTTTATTTGACTCGCTTTACTTTTGCAGAACGCATATCAGAATTTTCAAGGATGAAGGCGCGCCGAAGACGCAGCATTACGAAATCTGATTATGCTCTGCAGAAGTTGAAAGCTGTATATAACTGGATTGAAACTGATTTAGGATTGAGGATGTTGGTTAGCGGATTATTGAGGAAAAAACCTAGCTAGTGTCTAAGACACAAGGACTTGGATATGACAATTTGTTTACTAAACGTGAACTGATTAACGTGACTATTATGCATACGGAGTTTACTTATACTGATTTTTACAATTTTTTTAAATTAATTTTAAATCTAAAGTGTATTTTTTTGTCTGTGTATAGCTTGTATGTTTTGTAGTTGTGTAATTTTGGTTTTGTATGGTATGTTTTTGGTATGTGTTTCTTTTTCAGGGGAGGGAATCCCTTACCTTTTCAGGGGAGGTGTGATAGGCTAGCACAATCCTACACGTTCGTCACGTAGACAACGTAGTAGAGATTAAATGTAGATTAAACACCTCTCCATGACGATAAAGGATTGCCTCTTACAACACGTACAAATTATGTATATAAGAGTACGGTTCATTAGAATAAGGGGATCTGACTGAGAAATACAATAGTATAAACGTTTATAGTGTTTTCATATGTCACTCCCCCTCCTTGACACTGTGCCTATTTCACCTAACTACATGCACATACGATTATTATTTGATTAAAACTGCCCAAGCGCATACCTACCTATACCTGCTCGTCGTCATCAACAATTCAATTTGCTTAGAGAGTGCATTAGAATCGATATCTGAGGTAAACCAGTACGCGTTTGTATGACGGAACATTTAAGTTACTCCGTTCTTGAGGTCAAATTATGCTGGCTCGGCTGATCGCAAGATGCCATGTGCCATTTGTACAGCACTCTGTAAACAAAGAAGGAGTGCGCTTGCGTGAACGCACTCGAGTCAAACTACCCTCAGATCGGCGCGCAACTCAAAATACCCAAACTACCCATTATTAGTACTGTATGCGATAGACTGATAATGCTGTCTCGTGAGATTTACCTGCAAGTTAAGCTCCACCTCCATTCCCCACCACGCGTAGGAAACTTGTTACGTACGTTATAACGAATTGAATTAGTTACCTTATGCGGGTTAATTAAAGTTGCAAACTCAAACACCCTTTCCAATCTGATTTGGCAGTTATGAGATGGTGGGTCAGTACGCAAAGTAAGCAAGTGATCATAGTGACCAAACATTCGTTAGATAATGGGATTTAAAAAAAAATCTTTAACAATAAGGATAATGAAAAATGGATTATTTTTGTTTTACCAAATATTTTTTTACGCCTTTACCCAACACATATTGCAATATGGCTAATGATATAAAAAACACCCTGTATTTGCAGCAGATGTATATTAGATAAATAGCACACTAATACATTAGATATAGACTACTAATATTGATACAAATAAAAGGTAATCCCAAAATTTGTAGTATTTCATACCCCATTTTCTTGCAGTAACATAAATGAACTTCGTTAGTACTTGTAACTGTATCTGTGTCACTCTTTGATCAACCAACCACATTCTTTCATTTCCTTATCAAACGCCTCGTCCCTGTACTTCTTGATCTTGTTAAACCAATTCCCGATGGTCGTATAATGGCGGGAGCTGCCTCCGTACCGCGGTGGAAGATATTCAGGCTTGAAGTGCTGCTGCATGGATTTCAGATCCTGTCCGTGGAAGTGCATGAACTTCCATGCCTTCTTGGGGATGAAGCGCTTGAAGATGAAGAAGAAGGTGTGGAAGAGCCAGTTGTAGTTAACGAAGTGGATCGCATGAATGGGAACGGGGACCGCTAACTGTAAAAAAAACAAAGTCTATAAAATTCACCTAATCTGTTATATTCTTACTAGTTGTAGTATATTCCGGTATATTACACCTAGATGTTATGTCAAGGGGGGCATTGCCCCCCCTTTGGATCCGCGCCTGTGATACTATACTGATTAAAATTTTATAGATTTATGTTACCCCAAGGATAGAGACGAACTGGTAGGCGAGAGTGGGGGTGAGCATGGCGATGTGCTTTAAGGTGATGTTCTCCATGTCGATGATGAATGTGCTGCCCAGTATCTGTAAATAATTAAACACAATTGACTGATTAAGTAGAGTGCTGAAGGAAGACTGTCATTCTCTGAAAGTTTGCCTGCTGTCTGATTGACTATGTAAAGTTTAGTCAATCAGTACAATGAAAAAGAAACAAAAATCTGTGAAAGTCATTATCACTCGTGGCATTAATTTTTTTCTATTTTATTGTACTTGTCGCGGACGAAAGCATTAGGCTCTGTTCATCCATAAAACTGCACAAATGTCATCTCACTCACTTAAAAAAAGATTCTTAACAAATTATTGGACATAAAAGTAAAAGAACCGCATTTTCCTGAACCTTAAGACGACGGCTATTAGGGAAAAATGTAAAATTCATACCTTCAGAAAACTTTACATAGCCAAATTGCCGCGTCTTATATGAAATTGCTGAATAGTGAAAGGGTCGTGGCAATTAGAGCCAAACGCAAGCATACTTTCAGAGAATAACCCAAAACAAGATTAATCATTTCATATAACTAATAAGTCTAATGACCAGATGCCGACGCTCATGATACTTCAGGAGCTGATCAACAGCTCAGATGGCTTATGAATCTTATTGCCGCGTCTTATATGAAATTGCTGAATAGTGAAAGGGTCGTGGCAATTAGAGCCAAACGCAAGCATACTTTCAGAGAATAACCCAAAACAAGATTAATCATTTCATATAACTAATAAGTCTAATGACCAGATGCCGACGCTCATGACACTTCAGGAGCTGATCAACAGCTCAGATGGCTTATGAATCTTATGATGATTCCGTTTTATCCAATTATCGTGCTATGCGTCTCTTTCGTACGTACATGCTTGTTAGAACGTGACGGCAACGCATTAGACGCGGTACCAACATAAGCCTAGAGTTCATCTTCTTTTGATGTGGGGTTACCTGCATCTTTGGTGTCCGCAGCGCGATCTCCATGGTAGCGAAGCCAACTTGCACCAGGAATTCTCCAGACAGCTCATCCGGATCCCACGCTCCTGGTGATATAAAATATCTACCTATCTATTCTCTTTACATCTATTCACATCTAATATCAATCTCGCTTATTTCACGGGCTATTACGTCCCGGATTTTTGACAGGATTGCGCGGGGATATATATTCAGCATGTAGAGCCCCTTTGGAGAAATTTGCTGTGTAGTACACATTATCGGGTATCTATATCAATCTCATTAATATAAGTAAAAAAGTATGTTCTCATTTCGATGTAGCCGAACCATGAGCTGCCGCCACGTTATTAACGCGGGCTTATTTTCCATCCACCCCGCTCTAGTACTCTTGTATTGGTAAGTCATGGCACGGCTAAAGGTCATTCACGCACCAAACCTGAGTATGGAGACGCGGCCCACTCCTGGCGGGTCTAACATGCAGCCTTCGTAAGTGGGGCCTAAACGTGCCAAGTCCCACAGGTCGACGTCCCTGTACATTTTGGGGAACTGATCGAGGAAGTTGCAGTACCGCACCAGCTGGGGAATTTCGTTAAAATGTAGTAATGTGTTTATGTCAGCCTCCGTAGCCTAGTTGGTAGTGACCCTGCCTACGAACCCGGATGTTCCGGATTCGAATTCGAATTCGTATTTATTTATCACAAATATTTGGTCATGGCTGTCTATATATTTAAGTATCTATATGTATGTATCTATAATAATAATAATAATAATAATAAATACTCTTTATTGTACCACAAAGACAAAGTAATACAAAGCCAAAATTAATTATTGATCTACAAGGTAGGTATCAACAGGCGGTCTTATCGCTAAAAAGCGATCTCTTCCAGACAACCTTATCTATTATATATATCGTCGCCTGGTACCCACATCACAAGCCTTAATTATTGAGCTTACCGTGGTACTAGGTCGATTTGTGTAAGATGTCCCAAGATATTTATTTATTCATTTATTGTTAATGCTAAATAAGAAGCACTGGCCTCTTCATCCTCTAAGTGAGTAGTTGATGAAAAAATCAAAACTGCTACTACTTATGCATGTATAATTATTTCAAAGGAAAAAAGTCATCAAGCCGTTTTGAGACGATATTTGATTATGAAATGCTGTAGAGTTTTTCAAAGATGTTGACTCATTTAAATCTTGATGATTTCTAGTTTGCAAACATCAGATACTTATTGGTCACAATAATTTCTTAGTAGGCCCTAAAGATGATCACGTGTTCATCATATAGGTAACATTGCAGATGAAGCATCTGTTGACAACTACACAATTAGAATTCCCCCTAAGTGCTAAAGAAACACCACCATCCACCAGTAACCACACATATTTTAAAGACAAACGGGTCTTAATCGCGTAAACTTACGTTTAATTATATCCTGACGTTTCGGGCATGACGTTACACCCGTGGTCGCAGGCAGACTCATGCCCGAAACGTCAGGATATAATTCAACGTAAGTTTACGCGATTAAGACCCGTTTGTTTTTAAAATATGAGTGATAATCGTGAAAGTTTAAATCAGTAACCACACATAGTTTCGTGCTATGATGAGTTTACGTATGCCACGCTACAAAAAACGATGTTTTGATAACTCGACGCTCACAGTAGGTAATAGTTATGTTTTTATGTCACTTTAGAGGTTCTGACCTGTCTGTGCGCGTGACGTACAATAAAGCGGCGCTGGCGCAAGAACCGCAGCAGAAACTGGTCGTCCGTCCGCCGCGGCGCGCACTCTCCGCGTTCTGTCAGATTAAAAAAAACCTAAATGATTGTTGGACAGTTAGAAGCAGTTGCACATACCCCACTTGACACACTACTCAATTTATTCAGTAAATTACTTTGAAGCTACACTTGCCAATAAACAGTAAGACGAACTTATTTTTTGGCCCTAAGAAAAAACAAGGTCCAGATTTATTATTCACTTATTTTCACTTTCAATTTAGTTTGGTGATTTTTTACTCGGGATCTTAGAATAATGTTGCGATATAGCAGTCAGATCGCTCTGATTTTCAGTAAGAGATACATATATTTATTTCCATGTGCATCTGCCACCAGCCCTTCTTTTAATAAGTTGTAATTTGTGGGTACCGCACCAACGCTGTCCAGTTTTATTAGCTGTAGTCTGCATTTCGTGAATAAGATAAATGTCGACATAAATATTTCAAAATAAATGCTATGAAAATAAAATCTCGTTAACTCTTATTTAGACAACCTTGAACACGTTTGCCTTTGGTCCACATTTGATAATTTTTCCGAACCAAATCATTAGACTATTGAGTTTCATTCCTTATTTGTATCTAATTAAGGGATAAACAAGTTCTTGTCCTCACCGTATATCATATCCCTGAGCTCCTGGATAGCTGCAGCCCTGGTGTCTTGATGCTCGTTGCACAGTTTTTCAGCCAGCTCCAAGAGTTCTGGGTGTTCTTCTGTATCTACTTCAGCCTCGAAGGCTATTTCTAAGAACATCTTGAACATTTTGCTGCCTGGTCCTTCAGATGTTGAATTTCATTGAGTGGAAAGAAAATAAGATTAAGAATGTTAAAAATAATACTCCTCTAAAAGATGACTTCCAACAAATAAGTCTGTGAAGTGACGTTTCAAAGGCAATTAATTTGAATATACACGTGACTGTCGTGTTTGACCCTGGAGATGGAAATTAAGTGTTATGCTTAAACAATTAATTATACATGTTTCATATTTCACAGTCCACACCTGTTAAAAAGAATGAGACACCAACTGTAACCATTTAAGTATATTGAATATATTGATGTCATTATCTCTCATACATTTTATTTTCAAGAAAAAGTAAATTGACTTACTTGTTTCTAGATGTCCGGGTAAAACTGGAAGAAATTTCATAAAAATCTACCAGTTTCCTCTACTGAGCAGCCGAGAACTGCTCATAAGATTAATTTATTTTCCTGTTTGCAGTTTGTTATTTACAGTCACTGGGGAACAAAGATAAATTATTCTCTAAATTTCGGCACTATCGGTGTTTACGTACGTAGTTTCAGACTGAATAGTTAATATTAAAACGTTTGTTTTTGTTTAAGAATGTGACTTGCCGTGTGCTCGGGAGTTCCGTAATAATGTCAAATATGATAATTAGTAAATTATATCGTAATTTAGATAACCTGTACTTTGAGTTTGACCGATTTTTGCACCCAAGATGTTACTATTTAACCCTTTGACCGCCACAGTCGGCTATAGACGACAACGGAAAATCATGACTACGACGCCAATGACGGCACTGGCCGGCAGCTACGCCAATGCAGTAGGGACTTACGCGAGCCGCCGTAAAGTTAAATTTCGCTTACATAATCGCGTACGCGTGGCGTCTGGTGCTCAGCATATTCCTTCGACGTCTGGCGGTCAAAAGGTTAATTTATTTTTCAAGTGATTCAAGGGTCTACGGAAAGAACCTGTCTAGTCAATTCAAATTACAAAACGTAAAACCACCTTACTTTTAACGTGTTTTTACAGAATAAGGTGTGAATTTTCCCAGATGTTTTTTAAGCACTGGATATGTTTTTTCCGAGACCCTTCAATTAGTAGTTGATATTGGAAAAAAACCGTTATGTAAAGAACTCATTATTGCGACAGTAACTAGAAAACATTGTCATTTTTATTCTAGTAACTTTCTTTTTTTCTGTTACATTACAATATGGAAATGATTGTTGATTAGCTTATTAAAAATACGTCGTTTAATTTTTGGCCTGTTGTTCACACGTATACAGAGCCAGCAAATAATTGTTATTATTTTTCTGAGTATCTGGCACAGAACCCTAAAACATGTTTATTTTTTGTTGGGTTTTTCTTGGTAATAAATATTAATTACTAATGCGTTTTGTTACTGTCGATGTCGTAGCTGGGTCATTGATGAGCACAACCGAATTAGTCATCTTCAGCATCATGATGATGATGATCATTGACCCAGTATCTAAGGGTGATCTTTATAATTTTAAGCGATTAGCCATAGGAGCAAGCACTTGGGCTTTTAAACGTCTCATATTGTGTAGCAGTACCGCAGATGTCATATACAGCGTGGGTATTTGATACGGGCGAATAATTAATCCAGCTATAATATATTTGATCCTAAGAGTCGTATAAGATAACCATTTCGTTAAATTTTGTTGTTGATTAGGTGTAATGATTTTTCTAAAGTGCAACCCAGCAGCAATGTATGCCGGCCAACTGACATGAGACTCGTATGACGTTTTCCCCTCACTAGCTCGTAAAGCGCTCGTTTATCCTTTAATACGAGCGGGTAAAAACGCTTTTTACACACTTGTGAATAAAGTAATTTGACATTTCTCTAATTCCTATAGCCCCCCAACTGCCTAGTATAAGTGGATCTGTATGACCGTAGTAAACATGCGCAATCGGAGCTCACATGTTAAATTGGTCGTTTCTCATGTGACTTTGTAAGCCATTGGCAATATTGATGTTCCATAAGTAACTCTATTCTACGATACGTTTCGACATTGAGTTTTAAATAGTTTCTTTAAGTTAATTTACATGTGGATGAGATTTGTAATCATATTTCCTCGCGATAGTGAGGGGAAAAAAGTTGTATTACACTTGGCGGCAAAGTTTGTTCAACTCTCGTGCCTTGAGACCTTCGCAATGCTCAAGATTCCAGTTTTTGAACCACTCGCTACGCTCGTGGCTCAATTTTGGAATCTTTCGCTAGCTCAGGTCTCAATATTGGCACGACAGTTAAACAACAACTTTGCCCCCTTGTATAATAAATAACTATTAGATACTTATGTCTAGTATGGCTCAATTATTTTGTATGAAAAAAAATACCTTAATTTCTAAAATAAATTTATGTAAATAGGTTCCCTAGGTCCGATAGTAATCGCCACTAAAATATTCGCCCGTATCAAATACACACGCTGTATACCATAGATCAAGCAAACTTATCTACTTAGCGTGTCAAATGAACTCAGTGAAATCCACTGAGTTGTCCATCTTTAATCGCAGCTTGCAGCTTTCGGGCGTCAAATTTGGTAAGTTGAAGTGAACAAAAACATTAATAATGCCTCCTTAAGTAATATTAATTGCAACAACACAAAAAAATATGAATACTCAAGGGCCTGAGACATATTTAAAATCATAGGCAAGTAACAACTTCAGTACAAAATCTGACACGCTCGGCCGCCATACAAATGAATGAACTTGTTTCTTCTATCCAAATCTAATTCTGTGAGCAGAACCATGAGTTTTGAGTACTTAAAGTTCTTCTCACTCCAATAAATCAGTGCGAGCTAGCAATGTAGAAGTTGCAGGACATTCTCAAAATTGCGGGAATATACACGGAAATTTCCGAGAATTTTCATGATAATTTAAGAGTAGTTCTCATTGATAATGTTTCCATGAGAACTTATAAAAATGTGTTATAATTTTAAATCGTAAATAAGTAAACAAGGCAGTAAATATATATAAGGCATGTGTCTAGTACATACGATCTTGGCTTGATTAGATTATTTGTTAAATTGAGACTCCCGAGAACATTCTCTATGCAAGTTTCGCAGCTTATGAAACTTCTCCTCGGTACAATGCTAGTGCGAGCGCGAACGAATGCTTTACGTATCGAGTCACCTAACCTACGAACAAATAAAACATGGAAGCCGCACGCCATACTAAAATGCCTTTCAATAACGGTCCTGAATTTTTGTTGACAAATGTCACCCCCTCTTCAATGCATCACGGTAATGAATTTCAATATCAACCTATAAAAATTTAAACCGCCATTTAAAAATAGTTGTGATTAGTCCATCAAAGTTTTGATTGGCTATATTCTACAAACATTTGTCAAAGATGATGCGCCGAAATATGCGCTGTGATAAGAAAAGCGCTATGTCCTGCCCATCTTGGCACAATTGAATAAAAGGGGCATTTTAGAGCTGGCGTTAAACGTCCATGTTATATATGGTCGCAGCACCTAACGTATCCGTTACTTGACAATTCATAGCATTGGCACGGCTAGTGATGTTCAGAAAGTTTAGGTAACGTAAAGTTTGTTTAGAGTAACACCAACATTTATCTGAAACCGTAAAATCACCTGTCTATAATACTTCAATTCCGTCTTGATTAGAGTGACGGACATAGTATGCTCGAAATTTAGAAGTTCGCAGTGTTTACTGGAGGCCTACTGTAAATATCTGAAATCTGTAATTTGAACCAATTTCGTATACCCCTCTAACCCCTCTACTTGAGGGGCACTTTTTGATGTTCGCTATAGAGCCTCTTTAACACAGACCGTTACTCTAGTACTTACTCGTTTAGAGTAAAAGGTAGAAGGTACACAAAATCAATTTATTTTTAGGTCTTATATAAGGGCATAACTAAATACTTTAACGATTAAAAAAACATACTATGAAGTTATTTAGTTAATAAAATATAATTTATTGGAATCGTGTTAACAGGTACTTAATTATTTCATAAAATAAAATGAGATCTCATCCACCAGCCTTAGCGGCATATTAGAAAACTATCTAAGTACTAATTGGCTTAGTTATTACATTACTTCAAGGCGTTGCTTAATGGCAACAGCAAATATCCACCATCACTCTTTAATCAACCAACCATATTCTTTCATCTCTTTATCAAAAGCCTCATCTCTGTATTTCTTGATCTTATTAAACCAGGTGCCGATACCGGCACTGTGCCGGCAGCTGCCTCCGTATCTCGGCGGGAGGCACTCCGGCGCAATATGATGATGGAGGGACTCCAGATTGTGACCATGGAAGTGGATGAAGTTCCACGCCTTCTTGGGGATGAAGCGCTTGAAGAGAAAAAAGAAGGTGTGGGCGAGCCAGTTGTAGTTGATGATGTGGACGGAGTTGGCGGCGCAGGGCAGGGCCAGCTAAAAGAGAATTGGGTGTCATTAAAACTCATGGAATCATTAATCGTCAATCATTTTAATCATGTACAAATGACTTCAAAAGTAGTACTAATGATTAATAATGAACAATAAAACTATTTCGGATCACCCTAAATGGAGCGTGACGTCAAATTGAAGTCATCGGCATGAAAATTACGAGCCCTGATTATAGATATTAAAAAAAACTTAAGGATACGAGTAAGCAGCGTTATCATAGTGGACATATTACTGCAATAGTTTACCCAGCGCAGCGTGGCGATTAAGGGAATTTACCTCCTGATGCGTCTATACGTTCAGCCGTGTGGTGACGGCAATAAGAACATTTGTGGCCACCCCAACTGGCTCGACTAAGGGATAAGGGAGGGAAGTTATTAAAGAACCCACTAGAATCACAGACAATAGCTCATCTATATTAGACCTAATAATAACTGACTGCCCAACCATCTTTAAAACAGTAAATGTACATCACAACCCCTTATTAAGCGACCATGCCATGATAATAGCGGAAATACGAATAATGAAACCTAAACCAGTGCCACAATTTATCTATAAGAGACATTTTGATAGCATAAACATGGAAAGTTTTTGTGCAGATCTTAGACATATACCTTGGTGGCAAATTATAGGCATCACAGATTTAGAAAGTAAAATAAGCCTTTTTAACCATTTTCTGACAAACTTATTTAATAAACATGCACCGATACGACGATCGCGAGTAACTTGCCAGTCACTTCCTGGGATCACCGACAATATTAAAACAATGATGGAACTTCGTGATTCTGCCTTAAAAAGAGCGCACAGAACAAACATGGAATCGCCTCACAAATATTATAAAGAACTCCGTAACTACACCACGGGAGCAATAGAACGTGAAAAAGTAGCTTATTACACCTTCTACTTCAACAATAATAAAACACAGCCAAAACTGATGTGGAATCATTTAAAAAAATCTGCGATTATAGGCGGCGCCGACACATCTAACATACCCGAGCAGTTATGTAACCCGAATGAAATTAATGACTTTTTTCTGACGTTGCCCGGGAATCCTGATACAGATCAAGAAATGCTAAAGTCATTCCAAACGCCCCAGGACTGCGCTTTTGACATTAAATGTTGTACAGAAGCAGAAGTTACTAAAATAATTGCCTCAATAAAAACACATGCTAGTGGTCATGATAATATAACCATAGAAATGATCCGTCGGACACTGGATATCACACTGCCTATAATAACGCACATTATTAATTCATCCCTGGAATCGAAGATCTTTCCAGAAACGTGGAAACTAGCCAAGGTTAAACCAATACCTAAGTCCAGCAGAACCGAGGAATATAAAGATTTGCGTCCAATCAGCATCCTTCCTGTTCTGTCTAAAATAATTGAGAGAGTAGTCGGACTGCAACTTTCTAAATACTTAGAGGATAATAATTTACTTCCTAATAATCGGTAGGCATGGCACGACAACTGCCTTGGCCAATGTGACAGACGATATAATTGCAGCATCGGACAAGGGTGAAGGTTCAATACTCGTTTTGCTGGATTTCTCTCGGGCATTTGACTGCCTTAATCCTGAACTTTTACTAGCAAAAATGTCGTCTTACGCCGTATCTGCACAGACATGCAAGTGGTTTGAGTCGTTCCTTACAAACCGTAAGCAATTCGTGGAAATACAGAATAATAAAGGCGAGCTGATTCGGTCCGAGATCAGGGCAGTCAGCCGGGGCACGCCGCAAGGTTCGATTATCAGTCCGTTACTTTTTATTCTGTATACGGCAGATCTCACAAAGGCTTTAAGACATTGTGAGGCACATCTGTACGCAGATGACACCCAACTGTACCACTCATTCAAACCAGACGACCTAGATACTGCGGTTAGTAAAGTAAATGAGGATCTCACAGTAGTAGCGGATTGGTCGATAAAAAATAATCTGGTCCTTAACCCGTCCAAATCTCAATTCATAATAATAGGAAACAAATGGCAACGGACAAAAATTAAAGCACAAAATCCAATAGTCAGTATCAATTCAAATATTATCTCGGAAGTAGAAAACGTAAAAAACCTCGGCCTGAAAATGGACGGAGAGCTCCGGTATATAGAACACGTGAATGTAAATATACGGAACGCCTTCTATAGAATTAAGGTCCTGTATAATATTCACAAGTACCTATCGGTTAAGGTTAGGGAAACTCTAGTCGAATCTCTAGTTCTATCGCTGTTTAACTATGCCGACATTTTATATGGACCAAGATTACTGGCGACGACCAAAAAGTCCATTCAGCGTGTACAGAATGCCTGTGTGCGCTTCTGCTACGAAGTGCCGAGCAGATCACATATTACTCCAGTCCTAAATGAGTATAAAGTATTAAATATGGAGAATCGTAGGCGACTACATTTAGCATGCACTATCCGAAAACTGTTAGACTTCGAGAAACCGCGCTATCTCTTTGACAAAATAAAATGGGTACAGGATTCACGCAATAGGCAGCTAAGAAAATGCACAAAATTAGTCATTCCACAACACAAATCAACTTTTTTCCGAGGGAGCTTTAAATACGCTGCTAGCAAAATTTGGAATGACCTACCGCCCCCACTACGAGAACCTTTATCATTCTTTAGGTATAAAAAATTAGTACGATCACATTTACAACATTTGCAGAATAATTTGTGACTCCCTCTCATTCCCTCTTTTTCCTCTTTTGTCTTTTTTCAGTTTAAAGCAACTCATACCTACCAATACTACAAGCAAATATAATATAAATGTAATATAAATATAATATAATATGTAAATATAAATATACACACACAAACACTCACTGATACAGCACAAGGGTGAGCGCGTGTACCGTGTTGGTCGCAACCTCCCACGACACAAACTCTACTGGGACCAATCTGAAAATCAGCGCGGATCCAGAATGCCCTGGGCTCTGCACATGCTGAGATTGGGGCCCTTTGCCCACTTGAAAATCAATTATATTATTGTATGTAATTTTAAGTTTAGCTATACATAGATACGTTAGTAGTTGTTCTATTATTAACTAAGTAGTACTTAAGTTAAATAAGTCTTAGTTTAAACAGTTTTGATTTTGTATAACTTGATTATTTAAGGTGTGGCAATAAAGATTTATTATTATTTGTATCTCTCTTTCATCACGGGCCTATAAATCCCGGTCTTTTGATAGGCTTGCGCGGGGATACAGATCCAACACGTAGAGGCCCTTTGGAGAAATTTGCTGTGTTGTACACCTGCTGCAACCCATTCACGGGCACAAAAATACATATCCGTAAACCGGTCCCAGCAGGCGTATAGAGACTATTGAGAAGGAATGGAAAAGACTAATGGGCTATGGTGATGGAGGATGGATGGATCAGAAATGGGACTATAAATTATTATTATTATTTATTATCTCCTTTATTTATCTCTTCTCTTAGGCTAGGTGTTTTATAAAAATGTCTATAAAAGTAAAATACAATACAACATACAAAAACAATACAAAATATAAACACTTTATAAAAAACCTAACCTAGGGTGCCGCCGGCAACGGAGCGGGCCCAAGCTGCCGGTGGTTAAGGTCGCAGAGAGAGGAACCGACGGACTATCCGCGCCGTGTCCAGGATTACTGCCTTCTGCATCTGACCCTTGATCCAGCCATCTAGCGAGAGACTCTTAAGGTGTTGGTCGAGACTCTTCGCTATTAAACCGTTCGCTGTAACGACTATCGGGACTATGATCGTCGAGTCAACATCCCACATGGCGGTTATCTCGTGGGCCAAGTCTAGGTACTTACTGGATTTGTCCTTCTCGGCCTTCACGAGATTCTCATCATGGGGGATGGTGACGTCGACGAGCACAGCCCGGCGCTGCGATCGATCTACCAGCACGATATCAGGCTTATTGGCTACAATAGTCCTGTCCGTGATGATAGGTCGATCCCAATAGAGCGTGGCACGACCATTTTCGAGAACTGGTGCAGTTGTGTACTTATAGTATGGCACTTCGACGTCCACAAGGCCGTATCGAAGAGCAAGCTGCTGGTGTATAATACTGGCTACGAGGTTATGTCTGTGCAAGTACTCGGTGTTAGCAATCTGAGAACAACCGGAAATAATATGCCTGAGTGACTCACCGGGACGGCGGCATGCCCGACAGATGTCGACCGTACCGTCCTTCAGGATATATTTCCGGTAGTTATTCGTCATGATAACCTCGTCAGCAATTGCACAGGCAAAACCCTCGGTTTTCCCGAAGAGGTCCCCGAATCGTAGCCAGTTCACCGACGCGAGCAGATCTACGTCAGGTCCCGTGAGGGCCTTGTAGAACCGCCCGTGTAGCACCTTGCTCTTCCATACCGCCTTGCGGTCCTCGGTGCTTAGTACCACAGGTCTGCGCCAGTTCTCTTTTATTATTATTTTTATTATTTATTATTATTAAGTGTCACTGACCATTATTTGATAAAAGAGTGATGATGGGCAGCAGCGTCATCATAGTGTTTCACATTACTGTGATCGCCAATCCGCTTGCCCAGCGTGGCGATTATGGGTATTTTCCTCCTAATACGTACTCCTATACGCATAGTTAGTAGAGGCCTACGTCCAGCAGTGGACTAAGATAGACTGATGATGTAATGTGATTACCCCCGTCAAGCAGACGATCTGGTAGGCAATTGTGGGGGTGAGCTTGGCGACATGCCTCATGGTGATGTTTGCCAAGTCCATGATGAGCGTGCCTCCAATCACCTGCAACAGAAATTCGAAAATTTTGGATTAGGTCACTTTCATTCTAAAAGTGCGATATTTGGCGCTCGTCTTGATTATAATTATCTTCTTTAGTTGTAGTAAAGGTTGTAGACCTTATTTTTAGTGATGGTTCATATAAATTTATTCATAAACCCATTTTAGATACTATTTTAACACAACATCTTCCTCGTAGATTATTTTTATTGTTTATCAAAAATATTATAGCGGATTCTCATTGGGAATATTGGGATAAAGCAACAACTTTCACCAATTATTTTGAAATATTCCTCTTTTAAGAGCCACTTGGTTGTCATCTTCATTTAATCGTCAAATATGACCAGAGATCGGAAAAATGTGCGTCATTGTTCACAATAATATGGACAGAATTCCCAAGTTGATAGAATAATTAATCATTTAATAATTTCCAGAAAATTACATACTTGACACCGGTAACTATGAAAACCTTTTTTAAATAGTCACCTTAAAGCTTCGGAATCAAATTTCAAGAAATTATTCGTTTGATTATTCATTTAATCAATTTTGGAGTCATGTCCATATTATTGCAAACAATGACACACATGTATTTGTCCGATCCCTGAATATGACGCTTGTCTTATTCCTCATAAAAAGTCCACCAAACAGCCATCAGCGAAATATTCCTTTGTCTTTATCTGCCAATTTAAAATTTTTGCGTTTATCAAAACGGGACTGTACATAAAATGATGAGCTAACAAACGCTTCGTAAGGTTTTATAAATGAAGGGAAATCTTTTTGAAATGTACGTATAGCTGTAACTAGTCTGGATATTAAAGTCATATTTTAACCATAAACGGGTCTTTATCGTGTAAACTTACGTTTACTATTACCGAATGGCGAACCAACGGAGCTAGAAGGCGTTGATCTCACCAGTCTGCCTTCGACCACGGGTGTAACGTCATGCCCGAAATGTCAGGATAATATTAAACAACAGTTTGCGCTCTTAAGACCCATTTTCATTAAAAATATGTTTAAAAAATCATTCGCTAACCTGTAGCTTGGGCTGCCGGAGCCAGATCTCTGTCATAGCGAAGGCGACTTGCACCAGGAACTCTCCGGGATATTCTTCGGGGTCCCATGCTCCTGAATTCACGCCGTTATAATTTAATAAATCTAATAAAAAACGTCAACAATGGCCGTGTGGTGACGGCAGTAAGAATACATTTGTCACCACCCCAACTCCTCCTGCGGGTGTCGTAAGAGTCGACTAAGGGATTGAAGTGTCACTGATCATTATTTGATAAAAGATGGATGATGGGCAGCAGCGTCATCATAGTGGACACATTAGTGCGATCGCCAATCCGCTTGCCCAGCGTGGCGATTATGGGCATTTACCTCCTAATGCGTCTATACGCATAGTTAATAGGAGAGGTCTACGTCCAGCAGTGGACTATCATAGGCTGATTGCATAAGTACGTCCATTTGCTTACTGCTCCAATAGTTGATGGTTATAGTGATCGGAACTATAGGTGCAAAACTTGTCAAGTGGACATGAAAGAGCACACACATCCATAAAATAAACATATCTACACACGCACACATTGTAAGTTCAAACTAGGCAAGTTGACTCCAGGATAGGCAACAAAATCCAATGCAAATTTTTCAACAATATAATAATTGTTTTAAACACCAAACTCTTTGAGTCTCGTGAGACTTATTCATACTAAAATTATATTTCACGCAAGTTACTCACGTTTTTAAGTAAAAATTTGCTTGATATGTTTCGCTCCATACATGAGTAGCTTCTTCACCATGGCGATTGGCTCTAGAAGAGCTCCTCATGTAAGGAGCGAAACATGTCGAGCATTTTTCGACTTAAAAACGTGAGTAGCCCGCGTGATATATCAATTTCGCTAGTTCCACCACTAGGTTCATATTATAGCAGGTCGAAATTATCGTATTGGCATATACACTGAAAAACGTCGTACGATACACGTGCAAAAACGAAATTCGTAAGTCGTGTCGATCTTCATTTTTTTCCCACTTGTATCGTAATGTACTATTAGTATGATATCGTATTTTTCTTGGCTAAAATGTTCTCACATGTCAATTTATGTCATTTTTGTAGTGGTGGTACGCACCAAACCTGAGGATAGAAATACGGCCAACCCCAGGCCGGTCCAGCAAGCAGCATTCGTACGCGTCTCCCAGCCCCGCTAGACCCCAGAGGTCCACATCTCGGTAGAGGTCGGGGTACTGCTCGAGGAATCTGCAGTACCGGACCAACTGGGATATAAGAAATTATTAGTTAAGTCAAGTTCGACCGACTAAATACA
>JALPQI010013110.1:0-38190 GCA_025490895.1 Thaumatotibia leucotreta
TTGAACAATAACAAAACTTTCGAGCATTTTCATATGTCAGTTTCAGTATAGCGTCTGTAAAAATAATGTTATTCGTTCGGGCACACTCAGTACCATATTAAGATTAAGACAAGAAAAAAAAGTTTGTTTATTGTATGGCGTCCCAAATAGACCTCCACAGAAAATGAAAAGTTATATAAAACAGAATACTGAATGGGTACGACGTATTAGCACTATTTTTGTCAAACCATGCATCAAGCGCGCGGTTTTCTGTGCGTTAATCGCAGCGTTAGGCTGCGTTAATCGCATGCGTTCAATGGGCTAGCGTTAGATTGAAATTCCGTAAATAATCAAACTACTGCGAACGCACAAACAACCGTGCGCTTAACCTTTTTGACGCCATGTCAAATACCAAAGCTCACCCAGACGCCACGTGAACAAAATGTCAAAACTACTGCGACCATATATAACATGGACGTCTAACGCCATCTCAAAAATGCCCCAAACACAATTGTTCAATTGTGCCAAGATGGGCAAGATATCGCGCTTTTCTTCACACCGCGCATATTTCGGCGCAACATCTTTGACGAATGTTTATAGAATATAGCCAATCAAAACTTTGACGGACCAATCACAACTATTTTAAAATGGCGGTTTTAATATTTATAGGTTGATATTGAAATTCATTACCGTGATGCATTGAAGAGGGGGTGACACTTGTCAACTAAAATTCAGGACCGTTTTTGAAAGGCAATTTAGTATGGCGTGCGGCTTCCATGTTTTATTTGTTCGTAGCAAAACTACTAATTTTACGCACATGCCTGTGGGTCTATATTGCTTTTTAGTCCAACACTTATACATTGGTTATCGGTCTTTGGCGTTGAACCTGCGGTGGCAATAGGTATATCAGTCGTTGGCGTGTAAAAGGTTAAGCATTAAGCAGCAATACGTACCTCCTCCTTAACAAAAGCAAGTTTCTTCTGTATCTCAAGCTCCCGTTTCTGCTCCGCGGCCGAGAGCTTGGTCTCGATGTCTTTGGTGATCTCCTCCACTTTGGCGGTCACCGTGGAACGCGCCTCCTCGATCTTAGCGTTCTGATGATGGGTGATGAACAAAAAATTAAAAAAAAAAAGAAAAATGGTTTAAATAATCATGATTGTGGGTGAGTCCTATCGAGGTTTCCAAATTGTCATGATATTCATGATTTTATTGTGGAAAGAAGAATTATTTATGATAATTATGATACAAGCAGTACCAACCAACCAGCGTCGCGTTTTATAAAGTAACAATTTACAATTTCGTTGTTTGCCTCTCTAACGCACGCACATATTGGCTAGAAAGAGAGGCACACAGCAATATTGTAAATTGTAACTTTATAAAACGCGACCCAGGCCGTGCGGAAAAGTACTACGAAAATACAGTTCTGCACGTGTGCGAAAAAGTATTACTTTCTGTGCATAAGTTTACCCTGAAAAAGAGCACTTTCTGAGCATATGCATTGTAAATGTTATTTTTGGATAAAGAATCGAATCATCAAATTATGATCTGAGCTCAAGTTCAAAACCTCGAAAGGTGATTTCGTTGAAAAAATAATAATTATAGTTGAGAAAACACAGAAATAAAAGGTAGATGTGATGTTGTATGAATCTGTGGTAACCTTGACAATTAAGTGATAACCTGACATCAAGGGTGAGATGACGGTTTTCAGCGTTCTGCAACTCGTGTTAGATCTTCTTAAGCCGAAGCCGTTAACCTCGTGCTTACATTATAGTATGTCTAATTAACAAAGGAGATTAAAAATGGATTGAGGCTTATGTCCTTTAGGTAAGACTCATGTAGGCAGGAGGTTAAGGCTCGGTCAAAAGCGCGTGTCTGCCGCAGCCTTTGGGCACCTGCTTTCAAGGATAATCATTGGCTGGAGCTTATCCTAAGACAGAGACCTGGAGCGGTCAATGACAATTGCCTGTTCAGGATTCTAGATTGAGCGTCTTAGCTACGCACCCTGCAGCTTGGATGGAGACCTGGAGATTGTCCTGAATGGAGACCTAGAAATTGCGCCGGATGGAGATTTGGAGCTTTTCCTGGAGACCTAGAGATTGCCCTGGATGGAGATCTGAAGCTTGTCCTAAATGGAGACCTAGAGATTGCCCTGGATGGAGACTTGAACTTTGTCCGGAATGGACACCTGGAATTTGTACTGGATTGGTCCCAAGGCTAGACTATAGTATGCTCACATACATGGTGGCGCCGTTTCTCGCGCTGCTCGGCGTCTAGATTGAGCGTCTTGGCTACGCACCCTGCAGCTTGGATGGAGACCTAGAGATTGTCCTGAATGGAGACCTAGAGATTGCCCCGGATGGAGATCTGAAGCTTGTCCTGAATAGAGACCTAGAGATTGCGCTGGATGGAGATTTGCAGCTTGTCCTGAATGGAGACCTAGAGATTGCCCTGGATGGAGACCTGCACTTTGCCCGGAATGGACACCTGGAATTTGTACTGGATTGGTTCCGGGGCTACACTATAGTATACTCACATGGTGGCGCCGTTTCTCGCGCTGCTCGGCGTCTAGATTGAGCGTCTTGGCTACGCACCCTGCAGCTTGGATGGAGACCTAGAGATTGTCCTGAATGGAGACCTAGAAATTGCCCTGGATGGAGATCTGGAGCTTGTCCTGAATGGACAACTAGAGATTGCCCTGGATGGAGATCTGAAGCTTGTCCTGAATGGAGACCTAGAGATTGTCCTCGATGGAGATCTGAAGCTTGTCCTGAATGGAGACCTAGAGATTGCCCTGGATGGAGATCTGAAGCATGTCCTGAATGGACAACTAGAGATTGCCCTGGATGGAGATCTGGAGCTTGTCCTGAATGGAGACCTAGAGATTGCCCTGGATGGAGACCTGCACTTTGCCCGGAATGGACACCTGGAATTTGTACTGGATTGGTCCCAGGGCTAGACTATAGTACGAGGGGCGTTCAATAAGTAATGATAATGACATATAACCTCTTTATCAAAGAAATAAAAAAGTACTGGCAGGCATAGCCCATTTAATTGTTATAAAAAATTAAAAATAATAATTTGACTGTCGTTTGTTTTTTCGTCACTAGAACGCATTCTTTTCGTTGTGTCGGGATCGGGATCAAATGGTAAAAATGGAGAAAATTGAAGTTCGTGCGGTGATTAAATACCTTTGCTTGAAAAATTTTACTACTGAGCAAGTTAATGTAGATTTGCGTGAAACATTAGGGGTTCACGCTCCTCCGTATTCTACGGTTGCACGGTGGTGTGCCGAGTTTAAAAGGGGAAGATCGAACACCAATGACGACCCACGCTCAGGGCGGCCGAACACTGCAGTGACCGAACAAATTATTAAAAAAATTGAGAAAATAATTTTAACGGATCGTCGTGTTACTGTTCGTTTTATAGCTGAAGAAGTAAATATTTCTGTAGGTAGCGTTCACAATATAATACATGACCATTTGGGGATGAAAAAGGTATCAGCACGCTGGGTACCCAGAATGCTTACGGACACTCAGAAACAAACCAGATTGCGGGTTTCACAGAGCTGTTTGGACTTGTTACAGCAAGATCCTGACCGATTTTTGGCTCGTTTTGTAACAATGGATGAAACAAGGCTTCACCATTACGACCCAGAAACCAAACAACAGTCTATGACTTGGAAGAGGCCATCATCTCCGACTCCGAAGAAATTCAAGGCACTACCATCCGCCGGCAAAGTCATGGGCTCCCTTTTCTGGGATAGCCAAGGGGTTGTTATGATTGAATACCTCGATCATGGAGCTACAATTACGGGGAATTTATATGCGGAACAAATAAAAAAACTGCGTAATGTTATACGCGAGGAACGTCGAGGAAAACTTTCCAAAGGTGTTTTGTTTCACCAGGACAACGCTCCCGCACATAAGTCAAGAGTTGCGATGGCTGCCATCAAAGATGCTGGCTTTGAATTGATGGAGCATCCGCCATATTCACCAGACCTAGCTCCTAGTGATTTTTATTTATTTCCGCGATTAAAAGAGCACCTCAGAGGTCAGAAATTTGATGATGATGACGCCGTGATCGCTGCGGTACAGGATTTTTTAAGGGGTCAAGAAGAAGATTTTTTTTAAAAGGGAATTTTATGTTTAGAAAAAAGATATAATAAGTGTATACTCTTGAAAGGTGACTATATTGAAAAATAAAGTAAAATATGTTAAAAGTTCTTTGCGTCCTTATCATTCTCATTACTTATTGAACGCCCCTCGTATGCTCACATGGTGGCGCCGTTTCTCGCGCTGCTCGGCGTCTAGATTGAGCGTCTTGGCTACGCACCCTGCAGCTTGGATGGAGACCTAGAGATTGTCCTGAATGGAGACCTTAGAGATTGCCCTGGATGGAGATCTGAAGCTTGTCCTGAATGGAGACCTAGAGATTGCCCTGGATTGCACTTTGCCCGGAATGGACACCTGGAATTTGTTCTGGATTGGTCCTGGGGTAGACTACAGTATACTCACATGGTGGCGCCGTTTCTCGCGCTGTTCGGCGTCGCGGGCGAGACGGCGCTCCTCCGCCTGTTGCAACTTGTCTTGGATTGAGGTCTCGAGTTGTTGGAAGCGCTCCTGGTTGCCGGCGCGGACCTTGCGCACCTGCTCCTCCTATAGCGCACAATGCGTAAGCGGACATTCAAGTGATAGGTGGATACAGAACGTTTTTGCTGATCGAATCGATCAATTGACCATACCATACCATGTTGACTTGATTTGATTAATTTATTATTGTTAATTATTATTTGGACTTTGCAATAATGTTTAATTTTATGTATTTCTTTATTAATTATTTGAGTTTTGCCTTGTACATTGACGATTACGATGAAAATTTGTATATTCTGACATCACATTGTATTTCGAAATTTCTTCCTGAAATAAATAAAACTAAACTAAAAACATAGTTATGCAGAAAACGACTAACTTCGATTTTTTGACAATGCAGAAAGCGACTAAACTTAATATGTTAAAGTTTATGTCAGACCGACAAAAAATAGTAGTTGCTTTCTGCAAATCTGGGATAAAATACACAATCAAGAAGTATTTCAAGTAGTACCCCGCATTTCAATTTAAATTAGGATTAACGATGTGGTATCATTTCAGAAAATTGTATAATATATATAGTTTGCGACATGTTTTGATACCGACTTTGAAGTTATCTTAAACAAGTTTTCCAATTCCAATAAATATATTAATGTCTCTCTTTATTATCAATGAAAATCATATAGGCCCCAGAAATAACTTTAATCAAATTTCTAACAGAAAACTTTCAAGTGCAACAACTGACATTGTATAAGCAAAAATGTTCTGTATTACCTATTTTACGATGATAAAATGGTTTTCAAATAATAAACATTGCTCTGCCGGTAAGGTAATCAGGGGCGAAACTCTCCTCCCGTAACGTAGTTAAAACACCGTTAGTTATTGGAAGGCTAATAGCTGCCACTGAACGTTTAATCAAATTGGGCCGAGAGAGCCGCCCTGGGAGACGCCAGCAATATTAGGTGCATTTACACGACGAACATCGATACATCATGATAACAGGCACCCGAAGGTACAAATTAAACATACAGATGAAGTTTACGTTTTAATGCGCTTGAATATGAATATTAAAAAAAATGCGACATAAATAAATACCACAATGACAGTGTCAAACGCCTTAGTAAAGCCCAGTAGTAAAATAACAACATCACATCACACAAACATTTAATATATGGATGCTATGCTGGTCTGTGCAATTACTACAGTCTGGTAATAAAAGTAGAGACAATAAAGTGGCAACATAGTCATCCTTATTATTCTTTTTCTGCTATACTGTACATCGGACTAGATTCAGACAAGGATTGCAGAAGCCAGAAATGTTCAACGTAATCTCAGCTGGAATTTCTCAACCACAAGCGGCGTTAAATTGAAAATTATGCAGGTATTTGAATCTGCAATTACGGAACATCCGTGTTGATTTTAGCATTCGCATCCGTATCCGCATTTGCAGTGATCACTCCTTCAGTATTTACATATTAATCTATTTTTACTTAGCATTTAATTCTGTTAATAAACCCGGAACATGTAAAATAAACTAACTAAAAAACTTTTGTTTACACAAACCACAAACTTTGTAAAGATATTCAGGCGATAAAAAATCCCCGCTTCGAAAAGCAATCAAGATTATGAAAAGAGCTTAAGGTTAAAATTTATTTTTATTATTTTTTTTAACGTAAAAATGTACCTGCGAACGTGTTCACGATATATTGTGTCAAAAGGTGCTTTCAGATCAAGCGAACATTCGCTATTCTAATCTAACCTCCCACTCTACGAAATTCGATCGTTACACAAAACGTGATAGGTTGATTTCGTAGAGCGGGGGATAGAACAGCGAATACTCTTTTGGTCTGAATGCACCTAAAGACGTCAAATGCTATGTTACGTCAGCCATATTTTGAGGAGGAAACTGAATTGATTTATAAACAATGGGTGTAAAAAAAATAAAACCATATAAATTATAATGTTAGTGTTGATGTTGCCGGATATGTTTGGAATAACTGCTCCGTCATAAAAGCCAAATAATTGTTTTATGGATTTAAATTTGAGCCTCGTGCCGCGTATGCACATTCTTGTGACACGAATTATGGAAATGATGAGATGACTTTAGCCCTTAGCCATCCCATTACAGTACTAAGGGATCTGTCCCAACCTTCAGCGATTGAACCAATATGTTTGGTGAATGCGGACATTTGTGGAGCGAAGAGTCCGTCGACGGATGTAACAAGAGGGGTGAATGTAGCATGACGCTTCTCGCAGGCGCTCAAGCACTTCCTAGACATTTTATTTGGATTCTACTGTATAGTTTCAACTTACATGTTCGCGCAGGCGCTCCAGCATCTTCTTGATGTTCTCGTCACGCTGCGCGGCCGCCGTGTTCATCTTCTCCTCGATCGCCTTGTACACCTCGGCGGTCTGTTGCTCCAGGGTCAACCTGCAACGTGTTGCTGTTAGCGTATACTTACGATCAAAGAGGATTCTTTATGCAAATTGGAATAGCAACTCTTTTGAATGGTCTAAGTTACACATAACATTTAAACTACTTCTGGTTCTAACCCTACATCACTGACTCGAGTAGAACCAAATTCGAAGGCATCAAAATTTTTCGTAAAAAATATTGCAAACAAAGATTTTTAAAATATTTACACATCATCAGCCTATCTCAGTCCACTTCTGGACGAAGGCCTCTCCTATTAACTATGAGTATAGACGCATTAGGAGATAAATGCCCGTAATCGCTAGGATCGATCGGAGTAATGTGTCCGCTATGATGATGCTGCTGCCCATCATCAATCAAATCAAAGAACAACAACAACGATGATTTAAGTCCCACTACTTCAACTTCGTGGAAAATTAAATTAAAAGGTACCTATTTATCTAAAAAAAATCAAAGAATGGACAGTGACACTTCAATCCCTTAGTTGATTCTTACGACACCCGCGAGAAGAGTTGAGGTGGTGACAAATGTATTCTAGCTGCCGTCACCACACGGCTCATAGTAATCCAGAGATAAATTTCAGCACTGACCTTGTCTTCTCAACCCCCTCCAGATGGTCCTTGAGCCGAGCCCGCAGCTCGTTGATGTAGGCCTCGCGTTTCTCCTCATGCGAGTCCATCTTGGCGTCCAGCGCCTCCTTGGTGCTGGCGATGAAGTTGTTGGTCTGCTCGCTACGGAACCGCGAGGCCTCCTCGATCTTGGCCATCTTCTGGGCGATCACGGCCATTTTGCTGGCTTCCAGACTCTGAAAAGGAAAGGTTACTTTCAGTTGAGTGTTGTGATAGGCCAGCACAATCCTAGGATGACGTCTAGACGTTCGTCACGTAGACAACGTAGTAGAGTTTAAAGATAGTTGAACACCTCTCCATACGATTGCCTCTCTCAACATGTATACATAATATTTAAGTGAATAGGGGGAGATGAAGCTATTGGAATTACAATAGTGTAAAACCTAACTAACGTTCTCATATGTCACTCCCCTTCTTGACAGTGCCTATTTCAGTGTAGTTTTTCCCTAATGAGTCGAAGTAATGTCGAAGACCATAAGTAAATGCAAATATTATTAAATTATTAGCCTCGTGGAAAGATGTTAACGAGGATCGCCTTGCTCACTAGGGTCCACTACGTACTGACGTCTCCTCTCCTCAGCAGACAGCGTATTTTTCGGGGAGTCGGCGCGGCGCGGCATTGACAATGACTATCTTTACGAGAATTACCTAGTGTGTCTAGGGATTACACGTGTGCTCACACGTCTCTCCTCTCCCATGGATGTCGGCAGACGGCAACTTCTCCGGCGAGTCGTCACGAGCACGCCGACCGGCTAAGCCAGGATTAGTTCAAGTCTCTGGGGTGTACATGGTATACTTACACGTCTCTTCTCCTCTGCAGCCTTAGTTTCTCCTGGATCTCCTCGACAAACGTTACAAGTACGCCAACCGGCTACGCGAGGTCTGAGGTAGGACGTGCAATGCTTGGATTCAAATGTATGCAATCACGGGATTTTATAATGTCATTGCATGCCCTAGTCTGGGGTATACACGGTGTACTCACACGTCTCCTCTCCTCGGCAGCCTTCAGTTTCTCCTGGATCTCCTCGACAGACGGCGTTTTCTCAGGCGAGTCGGCGCGGCGCGGCGCGGGCACGCCGACTGGCTCGGCGAGAATAACCTCGTACGCCAGCCCGCCCTTGGACATCTCCTGGCAGCGGATTTCGGTCGCTGTTGACAGGTAATCAGGATAATGAAATGGTAAGTCTCGATGTATGTTTAAACACAGGACAAATTATTACTGAGTAAAGTTTGATCGCGACAAAGAGTTATTTTTTGTTTATGAACATCTACAATTCTACATCAACCATAGTTTACGCCCAGCCAGATTTGCATCCATTCTCTTAAATAATAGTTAAAATCCCGAAGCCGAACAACGCCAGTACGGACGCGAAATATGTTAACACTAAGTTAATTATTAGGGCATGAGTTTTAAGATAAGTATAGTAACTTAGGTACTTCCTTAAACTAATCTAAGTTTATTGCGATTGTTAGAATGTAATGTACCAAATAATTTAACAGGAAAAACAGCCACAAGACGGACAAATTTGAGTATCGCTAAAATTCTGTGATGAATGCCAAATTTTCCAAGCAATTTCTTGTCAAACAATTTCCAGGATAACTTCATCGCTTAATTTAACTCTACAACAAAACAGACTCAAGAAAATTAAATTACAAGGGGCTGCAACAAAGATGAATAAGTAAAAAGGGGCAGCAATGAGGCAAAGACATGCATTTTAAATCCCCCTCAATGGACTAGAGATAATCGCTGTGATCTGCGAAACGAGTAAATTGAATAAATAGATAAAAAGAGGCAAAGAGACGAATGGGTCTGGCTGGAGCTGGACTGCACTTGGGCATAGAGCCAGCTAAGATTCTTTCTGCCCGATTTGTTTACGTGCTGACACTAAGCGATGTTTCGTGGAGGACTTCTAAAAGGATTTCAGGATTTTTCTGTTCAAACATCAACAAATTATTTTTTCAAGAAAACTAGGATATAGAAGGTGTGAGAGTTGTCAGAATATTGTTTATAGAATCTAGCAATGTTGTTTCACGCAAAAGAATTTAACGTAATAGTACATTACTATAGAGGACGGGAAACGAAGGGTTACAGGCATACCATACCATATCCATCAGGATTTTTCTGTTCAAACATCAACAAATTATTTTTTCAAGAAAACTAGGATATAGAAGGTGTGAGAGTTGTCAGAATATTGTTTATAGAATCTAGCAATGTTGTTTCACGCAAAAGAATTTAACGTAATAGTACATTACTATAGAGGACGGGAAACGAAGGGTTACAGGCCAAGTAGATATATCTGGCCGAAGGAACTGAGGCTGGCCTCATGGATCCTGATACCATAGGGATACGCGGCCTGTAACCCAGTTTCTCGCCGAGATTTGTATAGTGCTTTTCTCAAACTTGCCATGAAATAAAACGAACTGATTTCGCCGAACCATACTATTTCATTTGTAAATAAACCATAGTACACTATCGTAAAACATTAAAAAAAAAACATTCGCGCCACACTTTTTTTTAATCTGTTTGAGGTATCCTTTTAACTGGTGGTATAGACATCGGTTCTAAGGTTTTTTTTTCTGTGGCTGAATGTCAAAACCTAGTGTCACAATTTGACGTTTCAAAACAAAAGACAGTTTGTTTGCAGTCCTAGGTGTGAAATAAATACATGAAATCTCTTTACATATCATCTTAGCATATGACACCGGATACATAGTATTTCCGGGTTTAATTTAAAGTAAGTAACATCAACATTCCGTAGCAAGTTTGAGAAAAATAAATAAGATACCTTTGGGAGAAAATCATTTACATATATAAAAAAATATATTGTTGAAAAATAGGTATTGTACATAATGTTATCTGCTAAAGTCCATTTACTTGTAAGCAGGTTGTAGGTTTGCTAAATACAGCGTTCGTATGGTGGGTGGGCACGTGGGGTGGAGATAGGTTGCTATTAACTACGTCTTCGACTGTAGCTACAGTACATAGGTACTTCTATTTTATGTAGTTTGTATTTGTACCGTGTTTTTTGGGTCGGGCACTTGTTCGTTATGTTGACAAATTCTTACTTTTATAAGATACAACCTGTTTGCTGAGTCACGATTCAAATAAAACAAAAATAACATGAGATGAAATTCTATTCTATGGCTTCAGTATTTTTTTAGATCTGAAGTGTAAATGAATTATTATTGAAATAGAAAATAGTACGTTCTTATGAAGTGTTACATATAGTTTTACGTGAAACTGCCATTTGCATATTGCACAAAAACAGTTGGTTGACCACAGAAAAAAATATCCTAACCTGATAATTCCATCGCAAATCCTTGCGCAAGTATGGACAAAGTGGTAATATTTCTTTGAAGTTTTGAATACAAAGAAAATATTCGTCACAACGTGATTATAACTAGCAGAACGTGTATAAGTAGCAATGCACTCGGAAAGTCAGTAATAAATGAAGATAAAGGACCAGCTTTATATTTATATTGGAGGTCAAAGGATTGTTATCTTAGAACAATATGTTAATTAAAACAGAGAAAGTAGATAGCGCTATGAGTGTAGGAGACACGATATTTTATACGAAATTGTGAGTTTTGCACCGTGTCATGTCATACTTGCTTATGGTGGGAGTGATTTGATGAAATTAAGATTTTAGTTTTTCACATAACATCACACCATCAGCCTATTGCGAATATTGCGATCCACTGCAATTTTAGAGTAGGGTGGACAGAAAATTACTAAATAGCAATTTTGAAAAACATGTACTTTGCTACGTGACAGTCTGCTCTAAAAATAAGGCGGGAATTTAAACTTTTCACACTAGGCGAAGATATGTATCCTAGGCGAAGACACGAGACTCGACTTTACGAGATTGCTTTAATTCTTATAATAATAAAAAATAGACAATAATGTATCAATAGACGTTAAAGTTCATAACAATAGCTACTGACAATAATAATTATATTATACTCGTTCTACTAGTAATCCCTACGATTAATGACTTATTTTGGGGCATTTCTCCGAGTATTTGAACGGCCGTGACTTCGGGATTTTGTGGATTTGGTGTAAGTCTACCAAGATATCAAAAAATATGAGATACCCACGGAAAACGCGTAATAATTTTGCCACCGAAGTCACGGCGGTTGAAACGCTCGGAGAAAACCCTTTAGTATTCTTTTATTATTACGCCTAATGTGTTGGTTACAAAATAAGTATTAATCTATAATTCTACATACGTAATTTAATAATATCTACCTAGGTTATCATGATTTGTTATGTTTTTTATTTAAATAATCTTTAAAATACTACGCAATTTGCACCTACATCGCAATTACGTGCATGATATAGGTACATAACAGGTAGGTACTATGTGTACATTACGTAGCTACTTAGTCATACAAAACAAACATAGATAGTCACAAAAGTAAAAAAAAAAGAATGAGTAATGTTGACACAAAGCATAGGAAACATTTCAGTGTTATTCATGAAGCCTAATAATATGTCAAATTTAAAATACCAATCGCCAAAACATAACAAAAAATAAATAGGGTACGTACGATACGTTTGTGTTAGTTTATAAAATTAAGCTTGCTTGATAAATTTTACGTTCAATAGATATAAAGGCCCGCCCGCCATTATGCTTCTACTCGTAGAACCATGTCAAAATAGAATAGAATAGAATGTTAAGTAAGGGCTTGTCCATTAATTAGGTCATACTGTATAGGGGGGGGGGGGGTCAAGAAAAAACCACCAATTATCACCATAGGGGAGGGGGGTCATTGGACAAATCACGTGTAATTTTTTGATAGTCTGCTGAACAGCATTATAGCTAGTAAAAAAAATTAAAAATCTTTAAAGTTAATAAGCCTTAATAAAGTACGTAAATTCAAGTGTTATAAAAGGACTACTTAAGTTGGCAAAAAATTACACGTCATATTGACAGGGGGGGGGGGGTGTCCTGAGAATATCACCATGGGGAGTGGGGGGGTCCAAAACAGGCCCAAATCGTATGACGTGATTAATGGACAAGCCCTAACAAGATATTTCCGAACTTTCCCGAGTGCCAATAGGGTTCCAAATGGTTGACTATACGCAAGGCTACCACGTTAATCGTACCACGCCACGAATTGGCAAGAAAATAAAACGCACAATGGTATCTTTTCATTGAAAAGAGCCAGATTTATAGATTATTTGTAAATTGAATGAGCCATACATAATAGTCATAACTTTGTGTAAATCTAGTGCCAAACAAGCAAACTGCTTTCATACCCCATGCTTCTATACCATCGGAAGCAACCGCATCCTTAAGCTTCAAATGCGCTTACGACGCCAACTTACGGGTGTTATGAACTTTTAGGTGACTTGGGTTGGGGTTGACTTGAGCACACAATAGTTTTCTTTGTACCATGTTTAGCACGTAAAACTTTATGGTTTTTCGATCGGGATCTCGTTTCGTTTATAGTGACCATGTCTATAACAATTTGTTTACACACATAAAAAGTGGGAAAGTATGTCCCTGGAATTTTAAACTTTCTTCTACAAAACACAAGCATTATAAGCCTATAAATTTGTGGTCTGTAATGTAATTTACCTACCTACTGCAGTCTCAATGTCTGATAGACAGATTGGCAAAAACTTATCTTTGGATCTTACGTTTTTTACGTCACTTTCTACATGTACCATTAAATCAGACTGTATTACCCCCAAACAAGTCTCAAAAAGTCAAAACCTAATTTCGAACAAGAACACTCATAAAATACCATGTCCCCCTAAAGCTGCAATTCAGAAAAAACCGCGCGCAATACTAGTCAAATTTAAACGTCCTTTTATCCCCCACTTAATTAAGTCCCGACATAATTTAGGGGTAATATTAAAAGCCGGGAGAATTTCCCCGACGCGTAAATTACCGTTATACTCAAGGTCGAGTGTCTCCGTACCTTTACTCATACTTGGAAAAGGACTTAAGGTTCGTCGGATTGTAGCGTTTTACGTCATTAGGAGTTGCTATCCAAACTTTTAAGAAAGGGGGTATTATGAAAACTTTCTAAGAATATCGAAGTATTTTTAAGCTTACATCATTTCTGTCTGCGACCGTAATCGTAAATTTGTAAATACAACACGATCTCCGTAAATTGAAGTTTGCTTTATAACTTTTTCTCTTAGAAGTGGTGTGGTTTTTCTACACGCTTTTGTTTTTGTGAACAATAGCGTTGATACGTTGTGTAATTCCTGAGAGAGTGGCGCGTGTAAGCCCCCGAGTGGGGGGAGGCCACCCCTCAAGGATGACTCATAAGGACGTTACCGTATCCTACCAAAAATATAACTACACTGTCTGAATGAGAGCGAAACTCATAAAACTTGGCAATCTGAGGATATTTCTTTATTGAATATAAAACATAAAATGACGCACCGTATATCGTATTCAGTTTCACGATGAGAAAAAGGAAAGGTGCGCCCAGGTCCAATCCAATGTTGACAAGTCGCAACACAGGTAAACTGTTTGAAGGCAAGGGCATATCGAAAACGTATTCGCTTTTGTGTCCACAATTAGGGTAAGGTACTATAGCGCTCAGGGGTAAGTTCAGTGTAAACGTGCAAAGAGACCTTTACTTGTTTGTCAATTTATGTCGCTATGTTCAGAAAATAGTGAGCGACATGAAAGCTTTCCTAATCCTTTGCAAAACAATAAGATCAGGTTGGGTATGTGAAACAGCTTGACAACTGAAACCCTTCATACATATTTCATTTAAAAATTCGGGTCGAAAGATAAACGTAGGTGTCTATTTCAATACTTTCAATTACCTACATGACGTGTGGCTTACCAAATGTTTGGTGTCACTGTAAGTTTTGTGGCCGCGGGATAAGACTTTCCGTCTTTTACTATGTTAACAAAATAGGATCGGAAGTCTGCCACCGCGAGATACTGTTGATTTAATCATGTGCAAACCCTACTATCTGTAGATCTATGAATATCTGGAAAGTGAACAGAAGATATAGCCAATCAGCAACGTTATGCACTGCCATGACGCATTTTCGGTTTACATTGGGTTTGAGCTAAGCCGTTGGCAACGATATTGATTCAACCTTCATCCTTATGCACTCATTTTAATGTTACAGGCAAACACATTGAGCAAACTTACTTATAAATTTGACCTTCTTTGGTTGCTTAGTCCTTGGTTTGCCCACTGGTTTCTTGACTGGTGCAGAGCGTCGGTGTGCTGTGAGGAAACAATTAAAATCCGTTAGGGGAGGCCTTCAGAGGCCTACCCGCCGCCCACGTCACTCTGGAGACAAAGCCCATTCGAAAATAAAATAAACCTTGTTTGTTCAAGCGTCAGTTATTTCGAGATTTTGTACAATACCCCTCTATGCAGTGCAAATATTAAAACTCCTGAAACGTAAAACGTCGAAGACGCAATGCGCCAATTTGTGTTTCGGAGTAACAAAATCCTAGAGCAAGGGTAATACAAAACAAAACCTTATTCGAGTCCTTGACCATTCCTCTTCATTAAGTCCTTCCGCGCAGGAAAATGTTCAAGGCAGTTTATTTCAATCAAGAAGAACCGCAAATATTCATTACGACAAGACCTAGACCTTAATGGGCAACTTCATATTTCAGCGGGCGACAATCGAAAAACGATTACGACTGGCCTGGCCGATGTTTATTTAAAGACCCTCGGGCCCAAATGAATCGATTGTAACCGATGCTCGCGTGACTACCTGAAACGATAGAATGCGAGTATCGATTCGTTATTTTGATGCTGCTTCATGAAGGTTTTTGTCCGTGACCGCTGACGCATTGTGAAGGACTGAATCCTTTGTTGAACTAAATTGGTGAACAATGTGTGTATTGATCATCACGAAATGTATAAATAGGAACGCACCGTTGGAGTTAATCACGTCTGGCTACAGTTGACTCATCTAAGCCGTGGCATGGATTACTTCAACATGAGTAGGTACTCACGTCGTGTCGTTGTCTTGTTTGATAGTGCTTGGTAGATATCAAAGGCAAGATAATTTTGCGCCAAATAAATGTGCATAAAAATTATTATAGAATGCGCAACATGTGCAACAGCTTATATAGTTTGCATAGATTAAGAAGCTTAATTTTGCATAAAACCAGCGTGACTCAGGCGATTGTAACCATGGCAATAACAGACAAAAAAGTTGATTCACCCAAATAACAATATTAGTTTTAGCAGCCACTCTGTTCATTTTGCAAAAAATTGTAAACACGTGCATAGTACACAGACTAATTTATTTTACTTATACGACTAAAGTGCGCTCTTGTGATTATGATAATTATAATAATGATAAGATATTAAATTATTTTAAATGACAAGTTTAGCATAATGTAGGTACTCTCAGCATCTGCGCATATTGGAGTTACTTTTGCTGGTACCGGACGAGAATTTGTCGAGTGTCTCTTCACATAAATATGCGAATATGTCACGTAATATTTTCTTTTCGACCCTTATTGGTACTTGCAAAAACCCCATGAAAGTCAGTCATAACACGAAACACCCCTACGAAGTTACCGAACGTATGTGACTCCCAAAAAATGAGTAGGAAAATGTGGAAAATAAATCGTCGTTTAGGCAGTTTCGGGTTGGACTCGCGCTCGAATAGTTGCGAGGTAATAAGGCACGACGAAGACGTGACGCGAATGTTGGGGGGTCGGTAATCCTTCACGGTAAGCCAGGTTCACACCAGACGGCGTGGAGACGAGCTGTAGAGAATGTTAGTAGCGACATATAAAAAGACAATCCAGATACAAAAAATTTAAATTAATCAGAAAGGTAATGTGAAACGCTCCTGAAATTACGATTAGGATATTAGGAATCATTCACTAGAAGTTAAGGAAGTAGGAGAGTAAAAACAGGCAGGAGAGTAAAACATAATTAATAAAAAGGCTGTAGACTACATTGATTATAAATTAACCTACTCGACCCTTCACACATCTTAAGGTATGAAGGATAAATAATCGATGGCGATTAAAAGGACACCCACTCAACATCACGGTAAGACATGGCGGCGATTTTCATCCGGGCTTCAAAAAGCAGCTTTATAGACGCAAGGTGAGGACATTAAGGGGTAGGTAATTAGGCGACGAGTCGTTGGAGGACGTGAGGAGAATATAGTTAGTTGGATAATCCTGACGATAAGCTCAAGTTTACACGAGAAACTGTGGAGAAATTGTACTTTCTGGTGGGGATTATACTTGATCACTTTATTATTTTACATCTAAAGAGAAACGATGAGAGAGACGAATGTTGAAGACAGCAAATTAGAAGACGTATAAATAAATCGACAAGACAGCGAGAACGTGTGGGGAATGTTGAGGCTTTAGATAATCCCATACAATAAGCTTGGGTTCACACTAGACACTGCAGAGACTGTAGAGATAGTTAGTGGTAGTATAAGACAGGGATTATATTGATTACTGCAATATCGGAACTTACATGGAGAAAGATTTATTATTGATACCTTAAATAAATGAAAATTAACTGAGAAAATGTGTAATTTTTTAACATAATTTAAATTGTACTGGTTTGCAGAGTGACCACAATCATAAAATGATTCCATACGTGTTTTCGATCTGTGACACAAAAGCAGCCGTTATGAAATCTCAAAGGTCCCATTTTATTGGTCAGAGTAATGTAACAAGAAATTAAACAATAGATCAGATTAATGAAAATAATGAACATAACAAAGACTACAGGATATTTAAATACATCAATAAGAAAACACACACACATAAAAAACTAAGTTGAAGCAGCAGATTGCATGAATTTGCCCAAAGATAATAAAACAAACCAGCCAAACGAAATGTAGCGAGATTAAGTTTAACTAGTTCGCAACACCGCAGTGAACATGAACATGCACACTGCAGATAAACCAATCCCAACAAGACTGAACAAGTTTCATGAAATGTTTATTCTATTCACCCTAAGCCATAAATTTAAAGCAAAAAACATCACCCCACACGTAATTACAATATTAAAGAGCGCAAAAACCTTGCAGTTATCGAACATAAAATGAGTTACAGGACATAAAAGAGGATTATGGAATGTTTATCACTTAATATAAGCCCAGTTAAAACGGGATAAGTTAGATCAAAAGCTAAATCAAAAAACCTACCAGCAATTAAAACATTAAAGAGAGAAAAAAACCTTGCGTAAATCGAATATAAATGTTTGAAATGGCAGTTACGACTGAAAGGCAGACCCCTCGGCGCCGCACGATACGACATGTAAACTGATAAAATATTTAGAGCGGCTTTAAACTCGCGAGGGGGAGGGAAATGGTGAATTTACAGCCGTTGGGAATACGTACAAACGCAACCGCGAAAGTTTCCGGAGGAAACGTATGGCAAATTTGAATTCGGAGTTTGGACTGGACAACTTTGAATTTTGGGGACTGTTTTAGTAGTCTTTGAATTTATCTACTTTTAACGGTTAGACTAGTTTTTTTCCAATGTTCAAAAATATGTCCCCGTAATTCTCTGTAATAGGAACTTAAGAACGTCGTAACATATTTATGCTATATTTATGCGCGGATTATTTCGATACTTATTTTTGCACTTGACTGTAGTAAAAAAACTGCAAAAACGAAGTTTTCTAACAAGATAATCATAAAGTGCAGCAAGCAGCTTAATTATTCGGCACAAGTTCCACGAGAAATGAAGTACCATGTGCAATGACATTAAATAATAAATGGACGCACAGAGCCAAACAAAAAACCAATAAAAGTGGCACTAAAAGTCATTTCTATCATGTTTCAGTTGAAGCTAATAACGCTCACTTACAATAAACTATAATAAAAAAAACTCAAAGAATAAAAAACTTTGTGAAGTGAGCAATAAGTGTCTTTGCGAACAACACCGCAAAATAGTAGAAACTTTTTATGTTTAAGGAATAATGATGCTATACCGTAAGGTGACCAAATGACAACTGTCAGAACTGAATAGCGGAGCAAAAGGACCGCAATATTTACTTCTGCAGCCCATTTTTTGGGGCCATTTTTTTGAGCTGTTCGGGGATCCACTTATGTATTCTAAATCAATGACCATGTGTTAAAAATGTACCTTAGTGCCTGGCAACAAGCCGACAATATTAAGAGTCTGCCTTTTATATTCCCAGTTCGCAACCGCTGACAAACGGACAAGTGTAGAAAGAATGGACACGTTGGAAGCCGTTCTCATTAGTGAGATGGAACGCGGTTGAAGTTTAAATTAAAAGTGCGGCGGTCGCTACGTGCCTCGCAGATGTAATGGCGTCGGCATGCTTAGTCTTGTCAAGTTGATTGATGTGTGAAATATGTCATCAAAAGGGGGATGAAAAATAAACGAGGCGTTGGACAGAGAAAGTGATTATGATTTCGGTAGAATCATCAAGCACGAACGTCGTCTTAACGCCTTCCACATGCGCTGCATCCGAAACATTTTGGGCATACACTGGAAAGACATGGTTACGAACGAGAGGGTGCTTGATATTGCTCAGCTGCCCAGCCTCTTTGCGTTGCTGAAGCAGAGACGCTTACGCTGGCTGGGGCGGGTGCGCCAAAGTATTTATAAAATTGCAACTTAGATTATTGGAACTCCGAAAATTTTTCTTATACAATTTAACTTCATAATGATCGGTATTTAGAATAATTTTTGTTCATAATTATCATCACATAGAATTATTTATGTTCATAATATTGTTTTTCATACATATTTTTAGTACTAACTTTTATGTTTATATAATTTTTCACTATACTTATTTTATGCTATATATTCTAATGTTATATTCTAATTTTTATCTGTACTGGTTTTATGTATGAATTATTTTTGTTTAATTAAATATAAATCTTACTATTACTGTAAACTAGCTACCTGCACAAATCAGGTTGCGGCAGAGTAGGTACAGTACTAAACGGGTTCCCGCTAAACTTTTTTTGTCCGAACCGCTTAGGACATAACAGACTTGGTATAGTCTATTTTGGCATCAACTTAATGAGACAGAAACATCACTTGACTTAAATAACAATATTTTGAATATTATTTTGTCCGAAACTATCTTGGCATATCATTATTTACGCGGAGTGTTATAAGACAGAAATTAGATTTGTATTTTTTTTGGGCATGTAGTCACATGTTCGAAACTTGCCTTTTTCGTCAGGCAGAATTTGCTGTGAGGACGAAAATTTCTGCAGTGAGCGAGCGAAGCGAGCGAACAAAACCTTCCGGGGCAGATCCGACTCGGATAGGTTAGGTTAGAAGACTAAGGCGGGAGCTTTGCTCCCGCCTTAGTCTTCGAGGTTATTTTTTTTTTAGCAACCTAGAAAGTACTCAGCTCAGTAACACAGTAAGTAACGTACAAAATATTACTACTACCTCGATTATATTGAGAGGTTGTAATTATTCCTTCTCTGTTATGCTAAAACAAACTATGCCGATACTTTTTATGCACATCCAGATTATGCCTCATCATAAATAGGAGCATCGAAATTATGCTCGAATAATATTAATCTCGAAATCTGCCACAAAGAAATATGCTAAAGTTGAGTATGCCACAACAGTTTCTGTTATTCATAAAAGAATTATACCACAACAGAGTGAACCTAATGGGAAAATGTTTATAAATAAACAATTTATTTCAAATAACTTTATGAGTATAGATTAATCTACTTGACGACTTTAGGAGGATAAAATTTCGAAATAAAAATCGTTATGAACATTGTAGGTAGAAGTATAATTTTTAGTAAGAAAAAAAGTATGAGATAAAATTTTCGGAGTAATGATGATTATGAGTAAAAAACGGTATTAGTAAAAATATTCGAAGAAAAAATTGTATAAGTGCCAATATGGACCCGGCTGGGGCATGTGTATCGTATGCAACCTTCTCGTTTGTCGCGACGTGTCATGCTTGGTGCCACAGCTGATGCCAAGAGAAATATTGGTCGGCCAATGCTACGACATAAAGATTGTGCCAAGCGAGATATGCACGCATTCAACATATCGGTCCACAAATGGGAAGAGCTTGCCGAGGACAGAGATAAGTGGCGCAAACTGGTATTAGGCGGGGGTAAACTCAATGACAATGACGATGTTTGGTTTAAGACACTCGCTAGTAAGCGCGCCAAGCGTCATCAGCGCGGCACCGGTTCGCCACAGGCCCACTACATCTGTCAGAGTTGTGGTCGTGTTAGTCGCTCCCGTATTGGCCTACACAGCCATGAGAAACGCTGTCTCCCCTCCTAACACTGCTTGTATGGTCTGATTCTGATTATAATAGACTTTCAAGGCCAAATGATGAGAATCGTCATCAGCCTATGATAGTCCACTGCTGGACGTAGGCCTCTCCTATTAACTATGCGTATAAACGCATTAGGAGGTAAATGCCCATAATCGCCAAGCGGATTGGCGATCGCAGTAATGTGTCCACTATGATGACGCTGCTGCTCATCATCAAGCTTTTATCAAATAATGGTCAGTGACACTTCAATCCCTTAGAGTCGACCGTACGAAACCCGCAGGTGTTGGGGTGGTGACAAATGAATTCTTACTGCCGTCACCGCACGGTAGAATCATCTCAGGAGTATTGCATGTAATCGCGGATATTATATCACGACTCATGGCTCAGATAAGACTGCCCCTAAAATATACTAGCAACAAATGAGAATGAAAACTGTAATCCGAATATATTTATTTTTAAGCTTGCAGGTTTGCTGTTTTAGCACAAAAATTACAGCGATACGGGGCGAAACACGCAATCTTAGAACCTGCAATGCATCACTATCAACTTTTTCACATGTTTTGTGTGTTTTATTTACGGTTAACAGAATCAAGTCAGTAACGTTTTTACCCATGGTAAAACCTGTGAATTCCCAGGACTTTAAAAACCTTGTTATAAAATTAAATACTAATCTCAAGTTAATTACTGCACAAAGCGCAACTCCAGTCGGGTTTATTTTAATCGGATTACAAATTTTAGACTGAAGACAATAAATTAAAATTCCAGGTTAAATAACATTTACATTGCCACCCTATAAGAGCAATGAAAACCGAGCGGCGGTATTTAAATGGAATGTCCCAATGATTCTCCTGTTGCTCTCCGCGGATCAAAAGGGTCCTAAACTTGTTGAGTTAATTAAACTTGACTGTTAATCGCACCCTAAACAATTATGTAATCGCTATCCCCTATGCCTCTTCACAAATTGCCCGTTGACATACCCTCGACACTTGACGAGCGTTTGATGACATCACATCTGAATAATGTGCGGTGGAGTTTTGGGAATGTAATGAATACATTTCGAGGTTTTGATTATAGGGGGAGTGATAAAGAATTTTGTTCATTAAGCTTGATTTGCAGTTGTTGACACAAAATTAGTAGACTAATATGTTAACGTACAGTACGATTGTCTGGGAAGTACGTGACGCGAGAGATGAACAGACACAAAGATGATAAGAACTCGATAGAATATATTAAAACCTTGATAAAGGGCGCGACATAATAAAAAATATATTAATCACGATAGTCGCGATAATCAGTAACAATATAGATATAATTTATATTTTGACTGCCTGAAGACAACTATTGGTTTCTGATTTGGGACAAGTTATCAAGTAGTATGGTACCTACCAGTTTATATCGGCGTTGCCTTGCGTGCCAAAGCACGATCAGCTTACATTATGTAAACCCTCATGAAACCATCAAAAGAAAATAAAATTTCATGACGTCGGATTCAATTTCAAAGGCCCTAATAAAACAGAAGTCGAATCAGCCGTAAATTTTTCAGTAGAACCAGATGAATTTTATTTGAGTTGTTTGTCGCTTTCATCATTAATAATTCAAGAAAAAAATATGGATCCATTTAAAAGCAGGATCCCAGTGACAGAACATATGCATATCCACAAAATTGTTGCAGAGTGTCGTGGTGCCCCGTCCATACAAAATGGTGGACGATATAAGGTTTATGTTAAATCAATATAGGTCTAGCTCTAGACTCCAGCCACTCAGCGCAACCTACACGAACGAACATTCGTTGGTGATAAAATGGAGGAATCTGAAATAGAATAAAAAGTGTAGATTCCTCTAATAGTGCCATTGAGTGAAAATCGTTAAATGTAATCCAACCACGGTAGTAACAAAATACGCAACATTAGTTTAAAACAAAAGCAGTGACGCAACACGAGACACCTAATAAAATAACGGCGGTGTTGAGTTTCAACGGGGAAGTTAGCAAAACTTTGCTGTTTCCATCAAAAGTTCTTACGTAAGGCCAACAGCTTATGATAGGAGTTTGCAACTCAGGCCAAATTAATTGGTTTTGATTTCACTGGGTGGTGAGCACAACCCTAAGGTAACCCTAGGGCTAGCCCGCTCCGATGGGTACTAGGTTATCCCCCTTCCCTTTCTGGAGGTTGAATAATGCCGGTAGACCACGTGCTCGGTGTCAAATTGGATCTGAATAACCGGTACCGGCGCCCCCACCCCTTGCCGGCCGGCGTTTTTTGACGTAAAAGCTGTAGACTGTATGATGGTTTTATAAAAAAAATCTAGTGTGATATCGAATCGGGTCAAAAAAGGGCTTTTAGAGACTATAAAGAAATATACGAGCCACAAGTTTTTAAAATGTAAGTTCAGCGCCCAAGACTAGGTCTTGCGATTCCGGAATTTTTTTTATGGGCAATATCGGAATTCCGATATTGTCTCAAGACGAACGGAAGTACCAGTCGATGGTATTATTCAGATCATTAATCAGACCTTAAATACCCATCTACGTGTAATAACATTGCTTTTTCCAATATTTTAACAGTAGATCAATGATGATGACTAGATATCCAGCATTACAGAACAAAAACTATCGTAGCTCAACAACGAAACGTGTCAACTCCACTGAGAAGGAAATTACAACTAACGAGTTTATCTTATCTAAAAGGCAATCTAAACAGTCAACAAATGGGCTTTAGTCTCCGTTGTGACAGCGGGCGGCGTTGCCGGCACCGAATAACATGACCGGCGTCCAGCGGCGGACTCCCAACCTGCAGGCAGGACCGGTGCTCTGCACGAGTGGCAGAAGCACTGCAGCACCGAGTCCCGAACGAGTCCTATCAGCATGGCGAAGGATTCAAATTGACTATCTAACGGAACAGAGTCGCAGCGCGGGCGGACTGCGCGACTCTCGCCCGGAAACTGAGCCGCGCCGGGGGGTGTCGGTCGATAGCCGCGCCCCGCGTCCCGCCGCCCGCCCTGCGGACCCACCCGCCACCCCATGGGCCGCCCTAACCTAACTTGATAACCCGCACAAGAAAATAAGCCTACCAAATGGAAAAATAATGTCACCCGCGACATCTATTACGTTACGCGTTCCCTTGAAACGATGGTGAGACGGACCAACCCTTGCACCTTTTTCTTTTATGGTTATGGAAGTATTAATGTAAACTCTAGCAAACACCCTAAGGTGATGCTTTCATCGGCGCAGGTGGGGGTTGAAGTACCATGAAAAGCTAATGCGTTTCAGTTTGTAGACAGCAAACTCGATTCGCGGCCGGGAGGCCTAAGGTCGGGGAAGACAAAACTAATTTAAGAGCCGCCCAGACTCGTGCGGGTCTCGACGGGCTCCTCGCTCATAAAAACAGCTAGTGGGGGGGAGGCCGGAGGGGGCACCATGCGGAGGTTCCGCCGCCGTCTCGGCGCCGCCGCCCGCAACCAATTAACGGCCAGCAAGCCACGCTGAATTTGTTTCGCCACTCGAATTGCTTCCGATTGATTTCCGGTGCTTGAAATCATTCATCAATGAATTCACTAACACCCTCTTAGTTATCGGCAGCGCTTAAAATTGTCGCTTCAATGAACTGCCGAGCAGTGATTTAGGTTTCTATTGGACCAATAAATTTCTGATGGTTAATTTTTTTCTCCTTATTATGAAATAGGTGAAGATGTAGGGACTGCAGTGGTGGTATAACCTCGTGCACCGGTAACACGGCCGTGGTGCGGCGGATCGATCCGGCCAACAACCCCAAGACCGCGTCCCCCTGCGGTAATAACTGGAAATTCCAGCACCGAGCTACATAGACGTTGCATACACGTTGCCACGGGAATACCGCTCCTGGCGTCCGCCTGACTGACTGCCCATGACAATCGCTGCCAACACCTAATTGTTACGTTCACTAAAATAATTAAAAAGTTTCACAAATATCTATCAGTGCAGCCGGGCGCGCGCGAGAAAACAGAATGTATCAGTGTCATTTCATAGACAGCCAAAGTTAATATTGAAGATTCTTAAAGTTGGATAGCACTCCATCAAAAACGTATAAAACGTAAAGCATGTCAACCCCTAGAATGCAGTGGGAAGATTATATCACGGCGGTGATAAATTAGTTTCCTCAATAAAACTTTGTCTGTGATACCCGGGGGATACGGTGACTAACACAGAACAAATCAGAAAAGCCAAACGAAGTAAGTAAGTAAGATTTTGTATGATAACAATGATGCTAGATGCTACTATGTTAAAATACAAAATCTAACTTCCTGTACCTTTTCTGATTTTATTAATTTTTACTGACATGACATTTATACAATATAAACATATTTACTAACATTGATACACAACAGCTTTGCAAATCACACACATCAGGTGCAAGAGAGGAAATTAATTCTTCTTATAGCAAATCGGTTGAAAATTAAACACCCTGTGCGGTGGACTATGATTATTAATGTTATTATGTCGCCAATTCAAACGAAAATCAAATGGCGCCCAACGTGGGACCGACGTTAATAATTCCATCTCAACCTATTATTATACTAGCGGTGCATAATGTATAGCTTTCCTCCTTCAAAGAGCGGCAACAAGTTGAGTCACGTGCCGGCTGGATTTGGCTAAGAATATAATTTGGAGGCGGCGGCGCGCGTCCGCCTGCGACTCTACCCGTATCGATTTTGCTTCGGTTTAGGCTTTGTTTAAACATCGCATCAGGCTTTATGATACGAAACATAGCCTACACTAATATCATACGGTATTTTTCAGACTGCCTATTAGGAAAACAAATATAATGATTAATTCTGCTCTAGGATTACTTTTAAAGATGACAGTTCAATATGTGTACAAGAAGCAAAGCACGAAAGTACGTGAGTTAAATAACTTGAACAACATATTGTGTACTGCGGAACGAGATACTTTCAAGAATATTAAGTATGAAACATGGCGTGGCATGCTTATGGAGATGATGATAAAGAAATTTGATATGTATTGAAAAAGTGTGGTATGCTACACATATTTAACGAGAAAGTCAACGAACGGTATTACGACTTTACAAAAAATCACAATTTACCAATTAATATGTTTTTGCACCTGATTACGTATTATTTTCTCCTTGTGATGAAGATCACGTTCGTTCATAAGTAATCAGAGTTTGAAAGGCATGTCATTAATATTGACGAAGGACTTAAGATCATTTGGTATTAATACATCTTTGATGTCATATTTCAAAATTAAGATCACGTAAAGCTGATAAGTTGATGTATAAAATTTGACAGTGTCAGCACAATGACATTACAGAATTATATATATTACTTGTAATATTGCATTGGGAGATATCGAATCCCACCAAACCGATACAGCATATGGCACTAACTACCTAAACGATAATTTCGCATTTGGATCGTAAAACTTTTGCAAAGAGTATCGGAGAAAAATGAAGTAAGCGTCTAGGCGTCTCTAATTTATGGTACATCGATGAAATACGACGAGACGTTTTGTGATTCAAATGAAGTCTTTAATGAGCCGGTTAATAGCGACAGCTAATTCTCCATTCTCTTGGTGGCAGATAGTAGGGTGATCGCTTATCTCATCAATATTAAAATGAAATCTATACTTAGGGGTATCGGCCCCGAAGGTTCTGCGGAACATCAATTCGTTGTGACTTTCAATATCAAGTGGGGTCGGTTCTGAAGGGTGATATTTGTATTATAATGACGCTCGAGTTGTATTGCCGACATCTTTATTGAGGTTGTTTGTTTTGCCTTATTGGATTTATTTCAATCGTAAAGGGGTGTCTCAATTCTAATAAGATTTCACAACATCAGTCCAAATATTGTATACAAAACAAATATTAGAAAGCTAAGCGACATTTTATTAAAATTTATGTTTCAATTCAATATGTTTGTAGTTGTAAACGAAAAGGAGAGTATGAATATGACATGTAACTTTTACTTAACCATCTTAACTGTCCGAAATAGAAATTGATTCAGCGCACAAAATACTTAAATCTCGGATATGGTATCAAACTATCAAACCAAAAAAAATCATGACAATTTCTTCATATTACAGTCATCTGTAATGTACACCTGTTTTACGAGGTTCTAGTATTTTGATAGGCACTCAAGACAGATGGATTAGCATTAAATCTCTGCGTGATAGTCTGTTTTTTTAAACATGTAGTAAAAGGGGCTTAGTGTGAGGCCATAAAAGGGTCGAGACACGAACACGAGCGCCGTTTGCGGAGCCCGTTTTGTAGTGTAGACGCAACGGGTCTATCAAGGACACTGCGCCATTCAAAACTATACATATCAGCCACAGCGGGTGTCAAGTTCATCCCTAATCTGATCTGCGGGACTACCGCGAAATTCGATAATCGTCAATTTCGAGCATCTGTCTTTCATAATTGGAGTGACGGAGAAAATACTCGAAATTTACGATTTTCAAGAGTCCTACATTTGTTGGCTTTTGAAGTCATCGTCATGGTAATGCTGAGGTACGCGGTTAGTCTGAAAGAATACACAGCTAGTCATAAAGTCTGGTTTGGCAGTGTGTGGGACACGTGCCAAAAAAAACCCGAGGAAATAAAATCTTTCGCTGAATGATAACTAGACCCATCCGGACGTTGATCTATCTAGATTCTAGAAGTACGCCCAGAATAGGTAGGTTTAAGGTTAATGAATAAGCCGTTATGTTTAAACGTAGGATGTATATGACGTGTGTCTACGGGTGATAAGACATTTGCGGCGAACAAAAATAAACATGGCTGAAGCGTAATTTCCGTATCTAGGAAGAGATGAAAGAGATGTACGAAATTAATAAATACTCGAAACAACATAAGTAAGTTATTAAGCCGACATACTGGTCTTACCCTAACTTCGTCTACGGCTAGACTTTCAAGAAAATCGTAAGGACGATGTCGTTCAGGATTTAATTGAAGTTGTAAAAACTTTTTTATTGATGTAGGCAAGGCAAAACAGTCATCAAACTTTATTAACAGCCAACTAAATTAGGAAACTTCAGTCCCAGGCATTTATAAAACAATATGTTTAGATGGTTTGGATTTATTTAAGATTATATTTATTACGGATATTCTGAAAAACTAGATAAGCACAATTTTACCTTGAAATATTAAGCAGCAGAGCTGAGCTATTGAGCGCAGGCTGCAGGGCTTTCCTGATTGCTGATCTTTCATAGCTTCTTTTAAATTAGGTTTTTTAATGATACTGGGAAGAATTTGCATTTTGTGCGAAAGCAATACTCGTTAAAATGCCGTAGCCGTTTAAGCATGAAACAATCAACCGAATGAAAATTTGGACATCCCTATTCCCCACCAAAATATCTCCCCCCCCCCCCCCAGCTCTTTAGCATCTCCAAGCGATTACCAGAATTTATAACCAACATAGAACCTTAATTAAACCAAAGGGAATCCAATTTAAGTGGTAATCTGCCGATACAAATCAAACCGGGACGGAAAGACCGCAGGTCAAATGAAACCAGATATTTGAAGCCGTATCGGTTTGCGGTCATTGTAAAGTGTCAAGTCAACATCTGGCTCGAGGGATAGGCGCAGGTCTGCACTCAACGCAGGAACTAGGTTAAACTCTGAATAAGAATTATCTGAATAATGGTAAAAGCATAAACTTCAACTTGGATACCGGTTGCCTTTACGTCCTTCAGTTTTATAGAAAACTTTCCATGATGATGTTTTTCAATGGATTGAGCTAGGTCCTTAGTTGCTACCTCAGGAATACCAATATGCCATGCTCATAACATTTTAGGTTTGTTCTGTAAATAAATTCCCGCAAAACATAAGATACATCTCATACATCTTTACATCTATGAGAGATCTAATGGATAGGCCTGTACGTATGTTGTTAACTAATATGATTATAGGTTACAATTCGTAAAGCAGATCGCAACTAGTGACTGTTTAAATAGCAGAATTCCAAAATAGGCTCCTTATTTTATTATTATTTTGCTATTATTAAACCTACTTACTTGCTAGGGGCTAATTTCAAACGCTGATACATAAAAATATAAAACAACAAACGCTCCTAGAAAACAGTTTCTCGGCCTAGACGGAAAAGTTTTACCGCACAATATTGCGGATGTAATTTGTTCCCGACCACCCCGACTTTCCGCCTATATCTAAACTTGAGCTTAAGAAGGCCTACCGACATTTCGAAAATCGTGATCAAGTATTTGTCCCTATCACACCCGATTATGTTTTCGTTAGGGTGACAGAGACATATGCAGACTTATGACTTTCAAAGTTCGCGATAGGCAGTTAGGAAACTACAAACAGTTTCCAGATGCTGAATCGACATTAATGTCGTTTTACTCGTATTCACAGATGGTGGAGACTTGGCGAGTTTAAGCAAAATAGTTCAGCATAACCGTTATATTAGTTTGAAACCAAACGGCATACAAAATGTGCATTTTTGTTAAGCATGTATTGTCTCACTGGCCATTCTTTGATAGAAGATAATGGAAGGTACTAAATCCTTCAAGTGGGTAGCAGCGTCATCATACTGGACATATTACTGCGATCGCCAATCCGCTTGCCACAAGCGTGGTGATTATGAGAATTTACCTCCTAATGCGTTTATACGCATATTTAATAGGAAAGGCTAACGTACTTCCAGGTCGTCCAGGGGCCTATTTCTCTAAAGCTTGTAACTTGTAATACAAGCGGAAGTCCTTATCTAAATTATAGTGCTAAAAAGAGACTTCCGCTTGTATTACAAGTTACAAGCTTTAGAGAAATAGGCCCCTGGACGTACGTTGGCCTTTCCTATTAAATAAGCTTTACAAGCTTTTGAGAAACGGGCCCCTGCTGGACTGAGATAGGCTGATGTTGTTCTTTCTAGTGTCCAACAAAATGTAGTAGGAGACAAGACTGTATTAGAAAATGTAGAAATCCGGAAAACCGAGAACAAATTTTCAGCGTCTAAAGTGTAAAGTAAACCACACTAAGCCATAAAAACTACATTGTATAGAAATTTCCATACAGAGTGGCTCAGTTGTTCCCGGGTATAAATGCAGTTGGCGTTAGTTAACCTGCAAAATGACGTTTACAGCAAAAGTTTAATACCAGTTTCTAGGCGTTATCGGTCCAACAGTCGATCTACCGTGAAACTTTTAACTACACAAAATTCTAAAATTGCGATCACGCGTCTCTGTTATTCCAATTATGCCTTCATTGGAGTGGCTGAGACAGAGATGTCGATTTCAGCTGTACGCGGTAGGCCATCAGTTTCCCTGTGTTGTGTTATCAGGGGATAATGGGACGCATTACTATAAACCGCTCCGACTGTACTGTCCTGCTGTTCGGATTACGACGCTTTTGGGAGAGGGAAATTGTGTTAATGATATAACTGAGTGAAGAGATTTAGATTATTTTGGATGAGTATACGTATTAAGTATTCGATTATTTGGCGAGCGTAGCACTAAAAGTCAATCGCACATTTAATTATAAATATAAAAACTGTACAACAAGGCTTTGCCACTTTTTATTTCCAGAATAGAAATTGCTCTGCTGCTGGTTATTACGTAATATGTTTAATATTAGCGACAAAAATAATAATATCTACACCAGGCATCTGCACAATCATCTACACAGTAAATCATATAGATATACCAAAATAGGTTGTAACCGTTTAACGAAACGATGTCATGTCACTATTACTCTAGTTTGCTTACGGGCCTTAACGCATATAAAATATACATTTACCTCCGACGTTTCAATTAGATACGGCATTGCACTAGTTGGAGTCATTTTCATACCACGATGTCGTCCGTAGTTCTCTCCAAGGTAATTATCAAAGTATATATGCTTACAACTATTATTATTAGTAATAACTGGCTGAACAGCGAAAGCCGAACAGAATTGCAAACAGACAGCTAGAATCGATACGTTCCATGAACTGCATCGCATTATTCACCCGCGGTGCAATACGAAGGTAGACAACTGTGAGCTTTCAGCCGAACTGGTGGAAAGCAGGATCTGAGGCCCATGGACATAGTGACCAAAAAAATCGCCTATTCGTTGCCTATCCTGAGGACTTCGATGGATTGCCTGTATGCCAGTAATTACACCGGCTATTTTACCCCCAAACCGGAACACAGTACTAACAATTTAGCGGCAAGTTAACAGGTATATAAGACGGTGTTAGCTAACCGGGCGGACCCTGCACGAGGTCCCACCACCAGCACCAGCAAATAATTATTAATTCAAAAGATTAAATAATGATACGAGTATAACGAATGGAACGCGGTACGCATAACCAAACCACTTACTTGTAACATAATTGACTAACAATATGTCGAGTTACCCCAACTGGACCCTTTGGAGAAATTGTATAACAACTTAGCACATCCGTGAGGGAGACCGGGCCAGTTACATAGGACATAGGCTTCCGTTACGAGAGCTTTAGTCCTAACTACACATTTATTATACAGGGTGATCAGTATGGAGGTTTTGAAAACCATAATAAGTAGCGAAATTTTGTCTTAAGAACCATGACGTCGAATGTAGTAAAAGTATTGTATTAATTGATTTTAGAAAACAATATTCTTAAAGTAATGGTTTTCAGAATAAATAAACCTGTAAATATGTTGAAAATTAAATCTCTTATTTATTTTGACAGTTCCTTAAACGTTCCGCTGAGTGCTGCCATCTCACCTCCCCATAGTGGCAGAAAAAGTATCAGAAACCCTCATTGGTTGCATGAGAAGGACCATGACTGATGCAATGCCTTTCCGTCACACTTACGTAGGTACGCATTTGCAAGAACAGAGAGACAACACGTCAAGAATGGTAAGCGGTAAGCTTACAAACATACCGATAAATCGCTTTTTAACTCTTAATCACCACAGATTGGCGTCACCCCTCTAGAAAATATTTTCGATACAGAAGCTCAAACCAACGTATAGTAAATGAAATTAATGTTCTTCTCTGGGTGAAATTAATATATCTGGTGAAAATTATCTTATCTGATAATCTCATATGCCGGCCTAATGAGTGTAGCAAAGCGATGAATCTTTTCTTTTAATTAAGAAAGAGCATTCAACAAATTGGTATATTTGGCATTCTGGTGGACTTAGTAAGCTCGTTGATACGTGTGTATAAAGCGACAGTTCCACCATATTTATATTGCAAATATCCGGAATTCCGGACTAGCAATACGTTGCGAGCCCTTTGGGACGCATATACAAGAGCTACATCCGATTTCCAAGTAAGAGATAGCTCCCAGGACTCGGTGCGAAATCGTCAGTTGTAAGTTGGGGTTTAGTGAATTTTTATGAATGATTATATTGATTATTCATGTGTCCTACCTAAAGTACATAAGGCTCAATTATTTTTTTATATCAATTAGGCAAATTTCCAATTTGATTTGGCAAATTTTGACATAATGTAGGCATGAGGTTAAAGTTTCCACTATATTTTTTTAAAAGCTAGCTAATCTTCGTATTTATGAGTACACAACGATGTCCATCAATTTATTACATACATAATCATCTATGCTATTCTCTTATTGACACATTCGACGCTGCGTTCGTCAACGAGCTCGATGTCGAGACAGCCTTGTCTAAAATCCTAGCTGTTTGATTTGACATTAGTAATCGAGGCTGTAAGCGAGCTTGTGGGCGAGTTCGTCGCTGTTTTTCGTTAGAGAATACGAAGTTCATACATTAAACGTCAAACTTTCGACGCAATGTAGTTCCAGCTCACGCCGCATTCGTCGCCGAGCACTAGTGTCGTTTAAAGTACATTAGTGAATACCATTTTTAGGCTCGACGCTGCCGCAGCACTGACACAGCGCTGACAGCAAGGCGGTTTCCTTAGTGAATAACACTGCTGTCATGTACCTCAATTTGAATTCCGAACTTTCACAGTTAACAAATGAAAAATAATGCATTTCATTCTAATTTCAAAATCTGCATAAATTCTGGTACACGATGAATTGCGATTTAACGATATCGACATGGAAGCGAAGCGATCCTTCTTTTTATATACGCGATATGAAAATTTTGGGAATTTACATACAGAAAGTGGAAGAAACAATATTGACATAATAATGAAACCAAAAATTGAGATTGATTTGCAAGCTATCATAGTTACTTTTGTTACATTTAACAAAAAAGATTGTACTACAATGACTGGTTTCTTCAAGATTTTCAGTGAATACTTCGTGCGTGTAAAACCTCAAAATTCTTGATCAGTTTCTATATATAGGCAGTTTCCCCATTTACGAAAATGCCTTATCTGGTATTCTCATTTCCCGTGACCATCAATCATTATCCAACAGGCTTGTATCCAAACTGCTCGTGTTCGTTGCGATTTTTCTGACTCATATGTAATGTAACGTAACGGTCGCAAGTCTGTTCTAGTAGGTATATAACTAAATCTATTACGCTAAGCGGGTTATGGAACGTTAAACTGTCAACAGCTGAAAAAAGAGATTACTTTACTTAATAATTAGTAGATAAGTACTATAGCTTCGTCATTGTTTTTAATGTAATTATCAGTGCCCGGAATAGGTAGTGCCTATTTACCTAAACTTCAGAGAAGGACCTAACTAAGAGTGGTTACAACCACCAAAAAATATTATTTATTTTTATTGAACACGGGATTTCCCGGGATTCATAAGAGTACCTAATTAACATATAATAAGACTCGGGGTCAAATTATTATTAAAATTCAATAGTTTAATGCAGAAAAATGCGTGTCGTGACATATGACGCACTGTGTAGAAAATCGATCAAAAATGTAATGTGGAAAAAGGTAATTGAAATAAAACTGGTTATCATATGTTTAAAATATTTATTGCATTCAAATTTTTACTAAATAAACATCTTTCAATCTGTATCATCATCATCAACATCAAAAATATCATCAGTATCAGTTCTATTATCATTGGAGTTATTGTGTGAATTATAATAAATAACCATAAGTTTTTCCATGTTTTCGACTTTCAGACAATTTCTTTTTACACTTAAAATCCACTTATACATAGAAAAAGACCTTTCAACGTCAACAGAGGTAAGAGGTACAAAATTGTAGTGCGATAATGACGGATTCTCTTCCTGCTTATCCTGTACAATATTGTCACGTATGTCTCTAATTACATCGAGATCCGGATTCCTGTTTATGACATATTCAAGTTTAAGCTTGACTAGCTCAGATGAACACCACCCTAGCACAGCCCTTACTTCGTCAAATATATCCAACGCTTGTACTACAGATAAGTTTGATGTTTGTATGGACTTTAAAGCAATTGGAATAATTCTATAATATTCGTTAATGTACATCACGTCATTTTTTAAATTCGCTTTTTTAAGAATATTTTTAGCATTTCTAATTGATATTGACTCGGAACTTCTTAATAGTCCTACAACTGTCTTAATTTCTTCATAATATTTGGCATAATATGAAGCTGCTTCCAACCAAGTGCCCCATCTTGTTATAACAGGTTGAGGTGGAAGAGGCATATTAGGAAAATTCTCTTTTAATATATTTACCCTGTTAGGGGCTTTTAAAAATATCTTCTTAACATTTGAAATTAAAACATTAACATCCGAGTATTCATCCCGTATTTTCTCTGATACGCGATGAAGAGCATGTGCTAAACATGTAACATGCTTCATATTTGGCAGATATTGCTTTAGCTACGCTGTCACTACACAAAACTAAAACATCTCCTACTTTGTCTTCATATGAGTTTTGCCACATATTTTGTAGACATTCAACCACAAATTCACTTATTGTATTTCCATTCACAACTTTCAAAACTTTACAGGCTATTAAAAATGGTTTTAGTGAGCAACCATTTAAAGGTTTTACTAAAAAGTTAACGACATATCGACCAAGAAAATCAGTAGTTTCGTCCAAAGAAATCCAAAGCTTTTGACCAGAAATGTTATCATAAATTGATTTTAATTTCTTTTTGAAAAGAAGATCCAAGTAAACTTTCCGCAGTAACGATTCATCTGGAATCGTTTTACGGTTACTACAATTGCAGCAAATATATTTTTGGGAAAAAGATTTAAAACTGGGTTGATTTACTTGAAACCAAGGTATGTTACACATAATTAAAAATTCTATAAGATCAAAATAAAATTCTTCATTCGGTTTCTTGCTGGTTCCTTGATGTTTCGGTCCATTTATATGCCTCTTGAGACTGCTTAGTTTCGATGTTATACTGCTTTCGCACTTTGAACAGTAAATCGTTTTACTAGCAGGGTCATGATAAAGTTCAGGATAATCTTTAATCCAGGTTTGTACAGTTCCATCAGAACTCATCTTGTAATTCACGCTGCTAGTGTAAATTCAGTAGTCCTAGAAATAAAGCAACAAAGTAAGTATTAGTTTCGACAAAATCATTACATTATCGTTGTATATTTAGACACAAATCATGAATAAAAACACGACGGAGGAAAACACCACGGGGATACACACTTTGATGGACAGTGCGCATATAGGCGTTCAAAATATATAAAAACTTTTCTTAATTGAAAGTAGTGTCCATCAACGTGTTAATTAATTTGTATACTTTGTAATAGTTCAATCGTTTATTATGTGTCTACATATCTACTGTAATAAATCAGTCTTGAACAAATAGTTCTACTTTCAACTAAGATGTAAAACACGTGGTAATTTATTTAAGTTTCGTTTGGTTTCACTATACTGATTCCTGCAAGACTCCAAAATATGTATTTCAATAGATATGTCATATTTAGCCTTTTATACTAGTAATATGAGTAAATTTTGACTTACCGTATAAATAGTTGATCCTCAGGCACAGCAATATCTATAGTCCTTAAGTCACGCCAATTTAATCGTATGAAGAATATCCAAGTCCGTATAACAAGCCAATGTCAAAACAAAATCCACAGTTCAATTAAAAACACACACACAACAACTAACAACAAAGGTTGAAGAGCGAGTAAACTTAAGTATGTAGGTTCAAATTGAAAATAAAAGGATTAGTAATATTAATATTAGCATCGTGTTATCTCTTTCGCACTCGCACCTTCTTATATAACGTCCTGTTATCAACAGGGTCGCATAATGCAGGTAGAAAAGTAAGTACACTAAGTACACGGCCAGTGCGGCAAGGTTCAATAAAATAAACTAGTAGGTATGTAACAAAGTTCTAAATATTTCTGAAATACTTAGTAATTCTACACCAATATGACAAAAATATAACCATCATGTAAAAATATCGTAATTTTTCAAACTATCTGCATTAGACAATTGCATTTAGTTAATAATTTGACCCCCAGTCTGAGTAAATGTCGATTTGATACTCTTATGAATCCCGGGAAATCCCGTGTTCAATAAAAATAAATAATATTTTTTTGGTGGTTGTAACCACTCTTAGTAAGGTCCTTCTCTGAAGTTTAGGTAAATAGGCACTACCTATTCCGGGCACTGGTAATTATGGTACTTGAATCTGATTTTTTTTTATTTGTTCGTCCGGATGAAGGGGTCCCAATACACGTTTATTTCAACATCAAAAATTTGGAAATTGATATTGATTTTTACAAAAGCCACGGAATTCTTTAAGAAAATTTATTTGAGGTTGATCAGGAAATGAAGAATTTTTCTACATTGTTTTGCGTTTTGATTTGGTATATTTTTATTGCATGTGTGATTGTATATAATCTGTATTTATAAAAAATCAAGCCTCGCAAATTTCACCTCTCATTCTCTTCGTGACCTGAAGTCACGTTGAATGTATTCAAACTCAAGTGCCTCTATTAGTATTTTTCATCGATCTACGTAGTAGAATAATTTGAACAAAATTCAAAATAACTCCCACCAAGCGGTAACCAAAAATAATCAACTCGACGTCTTGTTCCCAAAATTGAACAACCCGCACAAGCTTGGGCATCTCAATTATGGCAAGGGGAGCAAAGATTAATGCATTTCGTATTCATAAGTTGTAGACTAGCATAATCATACCGAGAACGAGATACAATTACAGAAACACACGCAATAGAGTTCACCCCACTGCAGTGCAGGCCTGCTATCGCGAACACCGAATTTCGCAAGTTTCGGGGATTTTTCTGTCACTCTAATGACGCCTTGGAGTGACAGAGACAAATCCCCGAAATTTACGAACTTCGGTATTCGTGGTAGCAGGCTAGGCTTTGCGTGATTCTGAGCTGTAAGCGGTGAGTTTAGACTCGTGTCGCGACTGAAAGAATGAAACAACTGGACTACACTCCAGCTTTTAAGATACAGCAGCCAGCAGCCCTGCCACGAACTTCGAAATCCGCTTTCGAGGCGTCTCTCTCACTCTAATGAGGCCTTCGTTGGAGTGACAGAGGCAAATACTCGAAATTTACGAATTTCGAAGTTCGTAGTAGTAACTAGGCCATATCAGACCCAATTTTGAGAACTTGAAACGTTGCTCATGAAGTAAATTTGAAGCACCTATAGTAGCGTAGGATTTATGCGTAATTTCAAAAATTGTACATAAACGCAACGTTGGTTAGAATGGTTAGTTAGGAAAAAAGCATTACAAGAAACATTCAGTATCTTTGGTTTTAAGCTCTCGAGTCTCGACGGACTCTTCGTATATGTTCCCGTTTTGGGCACATACCAACGAGTCGAGTATGATTGGGAGCACCTCTCTAGAGACGTAATAATTTGACCCATAACGAGTTAGAATTCAATTTGCGGAAACTTATACCTACTTGTAAAGTGAAAAGGAATATACATAAGTGAAATCTCATTCTGTGATAAAAATGCAAAAATAAACTGTAGGTACCTTAGTTTGGCAAGTTTCCATTAGTGGTGACATTTATTAAGATTTTCAGTTTTCCATTGTTTGGCAAATTAAATCACATACGCATAATGGTGCATTCAGACCAAAAGAGCATTCGCTGTTCTATCCCCCGTTCTACGAAATCAACGAATCACGTTTTGTGTAACGATAAAATTTCGTAGAGTGGGGGATAGAATAGCGAATGCTCTTTTGGTCTGAATGCACCTTAACGCGAACTCGATAAAGTTTATTGTTCCATTCCAGACGAAGCGAATTGCGACTTTTATTATTAGAGAGACCTATTGAGAAGGAAATTAAATTAAATGCCGTCACAAGATTTAAACAGGGATAATTTCACCAGAAAACATTGAAGATTACAATTAAAATGGTTGTAATTCGCAGACTAAACTCAAAAGACGATAAAAAGTAGTAAAACCGCTAGACCTCGGATTTATACCTTTTCCAGCCATAAAGTATGAATTAATGGCCCGCCCCGGTATTATGGACGTAAGCTTAAGGTTGTTAGGAATTATTTTTTTGCCAT